>OZ036004.1:2825124-2942624 GCA_964035015.1 Corallium rubrum
ATACATGTACAACATAACGAAAATAAGTGGATGACGGCATTGCAGCAGGGGAAAACTGACTTCCTATAGGTAATGACAATGGTGATGTGAACTGACTTGTTTAGATCATTCTCGGTTCGAAATCAAGCGCTCACATTCAGGTCACTATATTGACTTTTAATAGATCAAACACACCCAAGTGTGAACGCGCACTGAATGTAGGAGGTAAGCATGCAGTTTCGACGAGCGGTCACCGTTGAGTAATGTAGGTTCTGCTGTTATGCTTTTGATGCCGACAATAGTGTTAATTACTTCTGTCCAGTGTTACGTGAAAATCAAAAATTAACAATACATAATGGCACAGTTACTTGCCTTTCGAATATACTATTATATAAGAACTAATATTGGCCAGTTATATATTATACATGTATATACATCACAATTTGTGAATAAAATCGTACGAAGTATTAACTATAATCGGCGCAATCTACATTTAAAAAGAGAAGTGAAGGAACATCACCATTTCTAAATATACTTAACATGCTTACGTCGTTTCTGCATTAATGTTCCAGGCGATGTGCCTATCTTCACATTTCCATCATAAAAAATCTTTCAATTTTTCATCCATGTATACAAACAGAAAGAAATTAAGAAAGTATTGCGATATAGAATTAGCGAATGTTCACGATAAGATATATATAATCACAGATCTTGCTCTTTAGATTCCGATGACAAAAAGCTATGTCTAATCTGTTTATAAGATGAGAAGTCGTTAAGTTAAATGTCATTTTAGGATTTGCTTTACTATTTATCCTATAAATAGAGCTAAATCTCTTCCCAACTCTCGAAGTCTAAACATAACGTACTCTCTTTGTATTAACTGTTACTAGACTAAGTATAAACAAACTAGCGAACTACTTCAAATCCCGCACTCTGATTGGCTGAACTATACTCACTCTATATTATTATAGACCACTAGTAGCGAAAGAGTTAATTTTCAAATGCAAAACAATGACAGAATTCCAAAAACACATGTCTTGCTAAGGCTTTAGTTTGTTTCTTTAACATACTTCTCTCGACTAGCTGGTTTATATAAGTAAAAAGTTTCTTGTAGTGTTTCTCACCACGTGCTTATCAGAAATAACTTGACCTTTCGGCTCGTAAACCCGAGTTCATTGTTTACTATAATATATAACCACCATGCAAAACTTTAAAGAACATAATAAAGTAAAAACGTTTGTACTAAAACAATTATCCAACTCGCCCTCGTTGCCTATATGAGCGATAATCAACTTGGTTACGCCTAATAGTTAAGTATAAGATGACTAAGGGAAAATAAAGTTCATGAGTCATGAGGTCAATCAAGGAGTCGTGTCACCTTGGGTTTACTAAAGATAGTTGTGTCAGTTACCATAGTATCGCCAACGCATTCAACATATTAAAAAATAAATACTAAGTAACAACTTACGAATACAAAGATAAGGGACATCATGTGGATTTGCAGTTCGAATGAGTACTATTAAAAAAAATTCTGCTATGAAATGAAAGGAAATTCCACACTTAGTAATTTAAGAATACAAAGTTCTTTTTAAAAGTATTTTTGCCAGTTATATTGACATTCGTGAAATCTCTTCCCAAAAACTGGAGATGACGTAATTCGCCCAGGTTACGGGGGCTAATGAAAACACAGCAGGACATCCTGTTTTGAAGTGGAGTACACGTGTATAAAGAAACAGTTATGTTGTTTAACTTTCCACTCCGTGAGTTTTCTCTGTGACAAATGAAATTGTCTGGCATTAGCCAGAGTAAAATACATAAGACTTGAAAGTCCAATACCACCCAAAAAAGAGTTAACACTAGACATTCCTGTAATCACTTCCTTAGTTTAATGTTTATTAAATTCTAATAATAAACGAGAATTTGTGGTAACACCACATTTATTACTTATTAATTGCTAAACATCCAACCTGTCGACCTGCAAGCTTTCATCAGAACCATTAACTGTTTTTTACATTAAAATTCTTTGGCATCTAACGTAGTCTTATAGACTTTCCATAACAATTTTAATAATAAAAAATATTAATAAATGTTGTTTTTTTAAAACGTGCTTTCTAACATATCTCGCGTATTTATCCATTTCCGAAAATAATTTTCGATAACTACATATAAACGTTAACTTTTAATTAAGTTTTATTAGTTTTGATGTAATTTATCAATTGATATTAAAGACATTGTCATCATTATTGTAACTATTATTAGTATTTATTATATAAAATAGAATGTTCTATTGATTTTTCCGCCACTAATAAAAAGGATAATCTCACATGTGTGATTATTCATGATAATCTCACATGTGACGATTATCGCTGAATCAGCATTATAGTTTAATGCAATTTTTGTAAGGCGATAGGACAATTTTTTTTTATAATAAACAGAACAATACATGGATGTGCGGAAATATGAAATTTATTTCTCGCGTTGACTAAGATATCCTACTCGTTCGCTTCGCTCACTCGTGAGATATCCTGGTCAACACCCGAAATAAATTTCATATTTCCACACATCCATGTATTATTCTCTATATAACTATTATTATTATTACAACTATTATCATTACAACTATTGTTATAACTATTTTTATTATAACTATTATTATTATAACTATTATTATTATTATTGTTACCGTTACCGTTACCGTTACCACTACCACCACCACCACCACCACCACCACCACCACCACCACCACCACTACCACTACCACTACCACTACCACTACCACTATTATTACTACTAATATCATTATTACTATTATTATTAATATTTTACATTGTACTGAATTCTGGGAGGCCGTAAACCGAAATGAGACATATTAAGTAACTTAGATAAAATGTATTTTGTAGGGGCTTCTCTTTAAAAATAGTATAGTATTACTAACGAATAACTGCATGTCTGATCAGAATCTCAAATAATCAACTGTGGCGAATCTTTAAGTATTGTATGTTTTATGTGTGTATACCATATGCTGACGTAATTTGATAAAAAATACATGCATGTTATCTAATTTTACCACTAAACCTTGAAATATTGTCTAAAAAATAGTCCACTTATAAAAATGTCGGATACTGACGTACGCTTTTTAGTTCCCGATTGTTATTCTCCAATCACATCGGAAATCTTTGGCGGGACGATTAGCCAATTATCATAATTACTGACGTAAAAGGACGTGGACGAATCGATTTGTGAATAAATTTATTAAACTGGAGTTGCTTCGCAGATATAAAGTACCCTTAGACAGCACGATGGACACAATGTGGTTCGGAGGTTTAGTTCAAGACGATTTCATGGCTGAAGCCAGCTTCAAAAAGCCACAGAGGAAGACTGGAGAAAGTAAGTACACAATTTTTTTAATCTTGCAGTGTTACTATATACTCATTCATCTGCATGATGTGCATCTATGCGCATTTATATTTACTATAGCTTTTACAGCAGTACAAATACGTCTTTAAAAATGCTTTATAATTTAAAAGCGTTTAAGTATTGTTAACACAAAGTACGTGTACACATGCAAAACTGACTAAAGTAAATTAGCAGTTCAAAATTTGGTTTACCCTTATGTCTGTTCAGTAATAAACCTTTAGAGTGAATATTTACATGGAATTATTGTACCAAATTTCTCAGATTAAACTTTCCAGAGTGTGTTAAAAAACAATTCAAAACAAAACAAAACAAGCTTAAATCAAAATCGCTAATTTAAACTGTTCTGGGATATTTCAGTGATGTTATAATTTCTACGAGATAGGTTTGGTCTTTCATTCATCCTTCCCAGCTATTTAGATCGGTGATATTGGATCGAGGCTATGATATCCCCTTTAAAAGTGTCGAAAGTGGTTAACCCCGAACTGCACCAGATAACACGTCTTACTTACACTAAAAGCATTTAAGGATTTAAAAATTTGCTGGATAGGCTTTCTTGTTTATTTCATCTTTTTTAAGCTGAACAGTCCTGAAACGTATTATATTATTCACAATTTAACGTACCATGAACAGGCGCCAAATATGTAATAGTAAACACAGTCCGCAGCTGGCGTTACCGAATCAAAAGGGTATTTTCTCTAATTCTTGTGGGTATAGGATTTGTTTTTTCAGTAATTATCAACTTTAGATACCATCAACATTGGATATCATGAACCACGTCTTAAAATTAAATGTGGGTAATTCATGAAAGTTAACATGAAAAAAATTATTCATGTTTTGTAATACATTCAAGTAATTCGCGTTGCTTCGGTGAGCAACCCCTAAGGCCCTAATCCTTAATTTGCTATCTGTTTATTGTTATTTGTCACCGAAAGTACGAAAATCAGGGGAAAATAAGTTAAAATGCTGAGTCATTCTCGTGTATTAACACCACGATATTCGTGCCTAGTATTCAAAAGACAACGCAAAATTTTCCAATTATACGCCTTCGCCCTTTGGCTTCGTGGGTTGCGACGGAAGTATGATTTACTTTGAAGCCAACCCTGCCGCGATTACGAATTTTATTCACAAAGACACAAATTAAGAAGTTTCACTGTATAAAGCATGCAAACGTTTGCGAAAGACAGAGAGTGGTGAGCTTCAAACGAACATAGCCAGCCATCTTTCCAGAGGCTACAAAGATTACCGCTACCATCTTTGTAAAAGTTATTTATACAGATCCGGATGTGGAGATACAGCCGGACAACAAGAGAATGTCCGAAAACATGAGTCCGAAGATAATGAAGAAGTAAGCTAAAATTGCCATACACTATATGGTCATCAGTTGCATGATTTATAAACAAAATAGCCAGTGTTTATAAATCAGGTGTGGGTGCATATAACAGAGAAAGCTAACTTAACGGGTACACAATTTAGAGATCAAGCACGAGCGGGGATGTTTCGACGAAACTGGACAACATACCTCTATCATTGATAGTCAAAAAGTGTACGAGAATTCTGTATTTAGCTGCGGATAACTTGCTATATCAATCTTTATATTATTATATACCAAATACAGCAATACTGCTAAAGGCTAGTTTCCACACAACGAGTATTTTTAAGTCACCTTAAGAGTCTTGACATCAGTTAGGCACTGCTCTTTATAGTATAATAGCCCAAGGGATTTTCTGCCAATAAACTTAAATTTACTAAGCAAGCAAATTACAAATAAAAATATATAAGAGATTGAACAGTATAGAAGACTTGAAGGGGTGATAACAATTATAATAACTACCAAGACTATACCCAATTTTTATAGGCTTGACAGTTATTATAATTGTTATCACCCCTTCAAGTCTTCTATATACTGTTCAATCTCTTGATTTTTTTATAGATAAACTAATAAAATACTGAAGTGATAAACAATAGTCCTTTACTATAGAGTGAAAACCTAAGACAATAGTGTCACGACTTAGTGGTGAAAGCTACAAATTTACCTACACCTCCTATACTATACCCAATGATGAAGTTATTGCAAAAGAATATTTCTAGCTCTGCATGATATTTAAATGAACATTCACCTTAAACAAGACTGTAGTCTTTTCACCACATTAAATCGAACAAAAAGATACCATTAGATAACAAAGTTCTAGGCCGGTCATTTACCCCAAATAAAATCCAGACAACACTGCAGTATATCAACCACATTATATCTTCTATATGTCAGACGATTATTACAAAAGAACATTTCCAGGCCCTGAGCCCAAAATAAACTCGGCTACTAATCAAGAGAGTTTTAAGTTATCCTTTTTATAGTCAATACCAGACTGTAACAAACTGAAGTTAGGTTCTAAAAAAATCTGTTTTATTTCTGTACATCATAATAATATAGAGTAATATATAGAGCAATCAGATTAGCTAACAATAGGAAACTGACAGCTGTTAATTCTCTCAATGTTTTAGCCTGCATGGCAATCAGAGTGCTAGCTTTACTGCATGAGGTTGTTGTATAAATCTATAAATAATTGTACAGTTATTTTAACCACGTTTACTTGATATTCCTTTCAGCAAAAGTAAGAAAACCTTGGAAAAGTGGAAGATACACTGTCTATCTTTGGGAGTTTCTCTGTAGTTTGCTTCAAGATCCTGACTGCTGTTCTCTTATCACATGGACAAACCGGACGGAAAAGGAATTTAAAATAGCTAACGCGAGCGAGATAGCCAAACTATGGGGAACCATCAAAAATCGACCAACAATGGATGATAAGAAGCTACTGAGGGCATTAAGATATTATTACAAAACGAAAGTCCTCAAAAAGGTGTGATGATTTCCAGTCAGTAGGTTTTTCAATAAATTTAATTAGAAAACCTTCTTCTAGTCAATGAAGGTTTTTAAAAACTTTTAAGTCTTTTTGCATGGCAAATATCAAAGTCTTGCTGTATTGGGCGAGCTCAAAAAAAACACCAAAATCTATCATATTTTTAATGCTAATGCTCTAATGCTCAAACTATACTATAACGCTAATGTTCTAAAGCGTTGATACTAATGCTATATGTTCGTGTTAAAATTTTTAAAACATTAACTTTTTAAAATAATAATTTTTTAAACTAGAGTAGCGTTAATCTATGTCTTATTACTCACCTGGCTATCCTGAGAATCTATTTGTAAACATTATATACACAAGTTACACCTACCTTTCCTTGTTCCACACTTTGTACAACATGGAGTACTATAGTTACAATATACGCAACAATTTTTAGAATTAGCGAAAAAAATATATATTCAGTTTAGATCTAAGATATATTATATTTATTATATAACAAAGCACAAACGAGTAAAATATCAAATATTCCATACCTTCCAAACGCACCTTTGCCACTTACCGTTGTACTTCAACAATATTTTTAAACTTTTCGTTTTCTTTCCTTTTTATGTACCTTTTTGTGTTCTTGTTCTTCTCCTCAGATTTTCTCTATTCTTATTGTTTGTCGTCTTTTTTGGCTGTTTTTTGTTTGTTTGTTTTTTGTTTTGCTCTTTTTGTTTGTTTTCTTCGAGGGTTTTTTCATATTCTTTTTTTCCAATCTTTTTCTTCTTTTTCTTCTTCTTCTTCTCATGTTTGTTTACAATATTATTTTACATTTTTATTTTGTTAAAAAAATAATACAATGTGTTTGTTTTACAGGTAATTATATGTATTCCCGAGCCCCTATATACATTCTCATATGAACACCCAAATTATCTATTTACCATACCTTTCTTCCTCATATTCCCTCCCTTGTTATATCCTTGCCAGGGTTGCCAAGTCCTTGTCTCTCTTAATCCAAACTGTTATTATAATCCGTTCCATTTGCTCAAACACATATCAATATGGCCTTGTTCTCCTGTGGGTTTCAAAACAAAAAATATAGAGTTAACTTTTACATTCCCAATGTTTTTCACAATTTTATTCCCACGTCTAGACCAGACTGGAGTGAAATGATTAAGAACTGTAATTTTAAATATTCCCATTTACAGGTCAAAGGCCAAAAGGGCGTGTACCAATTTCTCGCCATCCCATACGAAACCGAAGACCATGAACCGAAATTAAAGGAAGAAAGTAGACTACCAACACCATTCCAAGTCGAAGGCAACTACGATAAATATCGTGAAAGAGCAGAAAGTTCTTCTGATTCATCTTTTTCAAGTGAAGACACCTTAAGAAATGAGCATGAATTGGATGTCGATTTCTTCGAGGATATTGAAACTCTAATAGATGATACTGAATTTGAGTTTGATGAAGTCTTGTCAAGTACCAATGATCAACCTACGCCATGATACAGGAGCAAAAACATGATGTACAAATCTAGAAACAATTTCTTTAAGGTGAGGTAAGACGGGCAACATTTTTCTTCAACTTTCAATGCAACTTTGTTGCGTTGCAAGTTGAAAAGCGTTGTTGCACGTATTACCACCCGCCTTAAACATTGTCATGCAACAATGATTTTGTTGTAAGTTTGCTGAAAAAAGTAGACTCCAGTTCTACTTGCTGCAACATGATGTTTCAACTTGCAACAAAATCACTGTTGCGTGAGCAACAAAATCATTCTTGCATGATGTTTGAGGGGGGTGCAACAACGCTTTTCAACTTGCAACGCAACAATGCGGTTGCAGCAATTTGCTGCTCGTACTACTTCACCTTTAACTGTACTAGTATACTAAAGTTCGCATGGGGTGTGTGTGTGTGGTTCAAAAAAAAGCTGAAAAAAGAAAAGATAAAGAACCAAAATAGAACACTGAACTAAGAGTAAGACTACTTCAAGCTATAGGTTGCTTTCATGACGTTACATTTCAGTAATTTCAAGCTTAAAATTTTTGAATTTTACTAGTGACATCGTCACTATATATGACGTCATTGTCGGTATGACGTGTTGTCAGTATGACGTCACTGTCGGTATGACGTCATTGCTAATATGACGTCACTTTGGGTATGACGTCACTGTCCGTATGATGACGTTTCAGTACGATGACGTCATCGCCAGCATGACGTCATCGTCAATGTGACGTCAACACTTTTCTGCTCAAGTTGGACTTACATTCCCTATCATTTGGAGGTCTACTCTCTATGGTAAATAATTAATAATCTGGCATTAGCTAGAATGAAGTAAATTATGTACAGGCTCTGTGATTAGGAGTTACAATTGACAACCAGGACTGTAAAAAAATAGCCAAAAAATATAGCATTTTTAATTATAACAAATACTTTTTAAATAAAATATTGTAAATATTGAAATTGTGATCCTTGTTTATGCTGGTTTTATCGGTTGATCATCTTCTATGCACAACCACATGGGGACTGGCCTCACTGTTAGTTGTATAAGGACATCCCTTAAAGTACCCATCAATAAGGATAACCTAGAAGAGTGACAAGGTGGCTGGAATGACGCCAAAATGGAACACACTCGTAGTGTCAAACAGCTTATTTTCCTTGAATTTCCAAGTTTCCTTATGTGAGAAGAGGTGGGGGGGGGGGGGGGTTATGGAGATTTTCTGGAACTACATGTACACTAATGGTGTCTTCGGAACCACCAGCGCGGGGAGCAAGAAACAATTCACCCTATGGGTTCATTGACCATGGAATCTTAGAAATCCGAAATAGTACAAGAATAGCAGCCTCAAAATCCAAGAAACAATCTTCAGTCAGAAAATCTGGACCATTCCCAAAAAGTATTAAAATACAACTCTCTGAGAACTCTACCCCAACGGTGAACCATTTCCCCCTATGCCCCATAGGTATCTTAAAAATACCTTCAAATATTTTATGTACAGGCAAATATCCTCAGCTTTCTCCAAAAGTCAAAACATGCACAACACAAAAATACCTTTTCAAGGACAAAGGCCCTAATTTATAATATATATTATAAATTAGGGCCCTTATACCACACAACATAAACCACTTTCACATAACCAGTGTTAATTAATATTCTTTTATCAGTAACTAACTATACAGCCAATGCAATCTTTAGAAATATTGGAGATTCTGACAAGCGAGGCGAAAAGCGCTTTATAAAATATAATCTGACAGCCATACTGACATTTTTGTCATTTTATATCATGAGTCACGATTTAGGGGCATTTACTACTTTTAGAGTATATTGTCTATTGTACTCTATTGTATTCCGTTTCATTGTTTGTATTGTATTCTATTGTGTTGCCTCGCATAGGTGTAGAGTATGGGGGGGGGGGCTGAGGGGTTTTAGCCCCCAGAGAAATCTCAATGGGGGGCTGAGCCCCCCCAGAAATTTTGCAGCAACTGACTCATCAATCACCATCCAGGCATTCACAAATTATAGGTTACTCGTTAGGCTAAAGTAACTGTTACAGCCTCATTCCTGTCAGCCAAAAACACCCATATACAGTGATAAGTCAACCCAGTAAACACAACAATCGAAAAATTGTTGAAATGTGTTGTATTTTAACTAGTTTTTATGACATTTCATGACCTTCAGTGTTCTTAAAAATCACCCCTCAGAATGCAGGAAATGGCATTTCCAAGACTCTAAATTTCAAATATTTCAGGGGGACATGCCCCCAGACCCCCCTAGAAGACTCCCTTTTTGTGAACGGGAAAATTCTTAGAAAGGCCTTGTTCAGCACTTCAGGCCCCCTAAAAAACTCTACGCCTATGTTGCCTCGTTCTTTGAAAACCACTGCAGGCTTTATATAGCCGCCTGACGGACTGAGAAAACAGCCGCCTCTTCAGTTCAGTCTCGCTGACAAACGGGGAAAAAATAAACAAGCCCGTAAACACAATACAAGAAAATACTCGTATTAGTCGTACGTGTTAGAAACTACTAAGTTTAAGCTAGAAAAGTTACCTTAAAATCCAAACAAGCATGTTTTTCTGTCACTGCTTGCGAGGCTCGCCTAGTGTTCCATGACTGTTTGTACCCGCTTACGCCGAAATACGTTTGAAACCAGCACTTTATCATCTTCTCAAGCTGGCCTCGTTGCAAGAACTTCTTTCTTTCGTAAAATTAACGACTTTTACAGTAATTTTTGAAACAAAATTATCCAAAAAATGACAACACGTGAAATCCAGAACTCATCGCGCCCATAAGCCCATTCGCCCCTGTTCCTGCAATTCTTAAGTACAGCAGACGTGCACTACATGGAGTACTTCATCTTATTCGTTCTTCGTTTACTTTATCTATTTTTATTTTATGAATTAACAATTATTCGCCGAAGGCGAGGTGAATATCGGTGTATAATAACCGAGACGAAGTCGATGTTATTATTCACCGATATTCACTGAGCCTGAGGCGAATAATTGTTTTAGTATAAATACACATTTTCGTACTTTTAGGAACAATATTTTCTTTAAAATTGTTAATTTCCTTGTCTGTCCGACTCTGTCGCGTTGACAACTTGGCTGGCGGCCATTCTGAATAAACGCCTGTAGGTGATTATCGAGAATTAATCCGAAGTAGCTCAACCAATCAGCGCGCGTGATTTTCTATAATCACCGGTGCATTTATACTGAGGGTTATTATTAAATATTTCAAGAGGCTCTTGACCCCTTGACTTCGTTTGACGTTCATGAGTGCTAAAGACGTACATCTTTCTAAAGACGTACATCTTTCTATATTTTAATATTAATATTAGTTAAGCCACTGTTATGATCTGCCGTTTTCTAAAGTTAGGGAAATATCAACGGGCACGGCCCGCGTGAGAAGGGTAGGGGAACGAGATTGGGGAAATATTAAACGTATTATCGGTCCAAAACTCTCGTGTCATGTTACAAGTCAACTAAGCATTTAAATCCGCAGTAAGGTTAGAAAATCTGTCTCCAAGTCCAATATCTCCTTATCTCATTATAAACCGTTTCCTGTGTCGGAATTGCTCTTGGGTTCAGGCTAATGCCAGACAACTTTCTTCATCTCTTAAACCAAACCAAGAAATCCTCGGTTAAGCGGGCAGTCAGTTATAGTCTCTCGTAACCGCTCTAAAATAAAACTTAGGCCCTGTTTACATGGAAGTAGGGTGACCCTTCTAGAAGGGTTACCCTAGTTCATTGTCTTTCCATGTTTCGTTTACATGAGTGCTAGGGTGACCCTGGGGGGAGCCGAGGGTTACCCTATCAGCTTGCCAGGGTATTAACCCTGGCGGCAGGGCTATCTTTTGGTTTACATAAGCTATGTAAACGCGTTTGCTAGGGTGACCCTGGCAGCCGTCTATTGAAGATATCGAGCAAATGACGCCAACAATAACATGTAAACCGAAAATATAGTAAAATGGTCACGCAGAGTAATATAACCCTACTAGAAGAGTTAACCCTGCTACATATCTTTTGACTCGCTTCAAAGGGTAACCCTTCTACCTTAGAGTAGCCAGATCTTGAACTCGCGCCTGAGAAAGGGTCCTTGGATCTTGTCTGGCTGGTTAAGTGCAGTCACAAGTGAGGAGCGTGATTGACGACAACTGGGCGTCTACGGCGGGAGGGGTACTGTGTTTGTAATTATATTGCCGACATACTTTCCCATGACGTTGTTATTTGCGTCATTAAGTGTATTACGTAAAGAATGACGTACATTCATGGCCATAATTTACGCATGGTATGGGAGCTAAGCATGGGCAGGGCTGCCAAACGAGTCAAAGCCTTTACGCACAAAGCAGTGGTACGACGTAGACTGTGATGTGCTTATATATCTATAGCCATGCACGGAGAAGATGAAACGCTGCGGATTTACCTTCAAGGTGCGTTTACTCTTTTGTGAATTTAGTTCTATTGTTCTAAAGATAAATAGTAAAAGAATAGTATTCAAAAACTGAATAATTAGTTACTTTTTGCGTTTGATTTGCTGGTTCCCTTTCCGAAATAGCAAGGACCTTTCGTAGTAACAAGCAAGTCCTTGCCAAATACTAAAATAAAACGTAATTCAGCCTAGTTTCTAGTTCCCAATAGCGTGCAATCAAAAACAAGAAGCAGGAACAACAATATAAAGCAGAGTCAACCGACTTATTTGACTAAAGAATATCTTCCCTGTGACAAAATTGATACAGAATAAAAATATATCAAAAGCCCAACTCGCGTGAAAACTTAATTGTCCCCATTTTTTTTCAATGAGCATGCGCCAAATATAGGGTGACGTAATATGGCATTAGTAATGGCGTGCGTGGCCGGTACGTTTCTCCGACACTTTCGATGGTAACATGTTCCGGTGGAATTAGTTGCTGACGACGATTGAGAGATATGCCGGGAAGGTTAAAACTGCCGGTGAAACTTCCAACTTTGTAGTCAAAACCTAAACAGTGTTGAATAAAAGAAGTTCTCCATGGACGCTCGACTCATAAACCCACCTTACATACAGGTAAGAATGGCGAATTAAACTTAGCTCGTGACGTCACACGCTAAGAAAAAAATGTATGCCTCCCCGCTGTTATAAGCCCACCTGTTTAAGTAATAGATAAATCCCGTGTGTATCAAAAAAATTCGAACCCTTAGAAAATTATTAGCATTCTTTTCAAACAACCTATTGTAATAGTTTGAAAGCCCTAAGCACTTCGCTGAACCCACAATCTGTGCGTAAAACACACGGACTTATACATCTGGGAAGTAAGATAACTTGAAGTGTATGCATGGTGAAAGTATTTAAAAGCTTTTTCTCTTCCTGTTTAACTTATGTGCTGATTAATTTATAACTCAGCGCTTTTAGGGCTTTCAAACTACAACAGGTTGTTTGAAAAGAATGCTCATGGCCAGAAATCGAGGACAGTCAGCGGCAGTGGCCTGTGGGCTCAGATTTAGATGGAAATATTAATTTGAAGATTCTGTGGCCAAATATCGATCATTTCGGCTATAAACAGAAGTCTATAACAACAAATTAAAGTAGAGTTATTCCCTAAAATGTCTTATTGAGCCATTTCTTACCCAAATATCAAATTACAAAAGGTTTAATCGTCTAGACAGGCCTGTACACTCACAATATTAAATTGCCGCATAATTTTCGGTTATTATTTCTGAATCCACAGTCTATAACAATGTAAATAACACAGCGGTAAAGACCATGGGAACCCCTAGCAACAGTGCTTTTATAATGGCGATCAAGAACCCGAATTGTCGAGCAATGTTTTGCTTCTTCACGCTTTCTTGGCGCTTGATGGATTAAATTGCAACGACTCTGCAGCATGAAAACCCTATATTTCAAGTCGTTTGGGAACAAGTTTAAATACGTTGCAATGCCTTTAGATGCTGGTCAAAACAAAGTATTGTCCACCTCGAATGCGTCTAGATGTGGGCCCGTGCGAAAAGTCGAATATATGTTGCCAAATTTGCGTCTAAGAAAACCTCACTTCGGCAAATCTTGTGGATTTAACAGGTGCGTATATACAAGGTAAGAGGTAGGAATATAAGCTTCTCGGGAACAAATTCAACCTTCACGGATTGACGCCAGATTTTCAGGAGTTGAAGCTTGCCTAATTTGCTAATCTTTTAGATGTGGGCCCGTATGAATTCTTAACGGGATCTAATAGAAAATGCGTATTGTGAATTTTCCCCTATCAAATCTATTGAAAGCCGCCATCTTGAAATTAGTTGGGAAGAGCCCAACGCGCATGTTTGTCAGCCATGTTGTCCTCGATTTCTGGCCATGAATTCATTTTCTAAGGGTTCGAATTTGTTTGATACACACTGTATATCGCATACATCCTGACGTTCGAGGGATTTATCTGACTTATTTCACGATTAAGGAGGTTTTCCAACAAAGTTCTGTCTATTTTGTTCACCCTGGACAAAGATTTTCTTAGTTGTTTTCAAAACCGACTCCAGTCGTGAAATAATAAATATGGATCCAATTCTTTGTTAATAAAAGACTTTCTTATTACCAGCTCCCCGCTGATACAAGCCCACCTTCCTATCATTACCCAGATTTAAAATTATAAATATATCTTTCAAACATCTTTGTGAATGGTATAATAAGACAATTATTGTGAAACCTAACGTAGTTTCTCTCCTACGCATTTGAAAACATATTTTTTATCCCAATTATAACCCCATCTCCGTCATCGAAGGGCTATGCTAAAAAAAGTATTTCAGTTGCTAAGAGTCTCGACAGTTTATCACCTTTCGCTATTAACCCTTCATCGCCCAGTAGTCACTCCATTGACGAGTAAAATCGTCTGGCGTTAGCCAGAGTAAAATACTAAAGACATCGTTGGGCGATAAAAGGATTAACCGAGATAGTCTATTAACCCTTCATCGCCCAGTAGCCACTCCACTGACGAGTAAAATCGTCTGGCGTTGGCCAGAGTAAAATACTCTGGCGTTAGCCACAGTAAAATACTAAAGACATCGTTGGGCCATGAAGGGTTAACCGAGATAGTCTATTAACCCTTTATCGCCCAGTAGCCACTCCATTGACGAGTAAAATCGTCTGGCGATAGCCAGAGTAAAATACTAAAGACATCGTTGGGCGATAAAGGGTTAACTTGCTATATCTTAAGGCGGCGTTCGAATTCAGACTGAGTGTCCATGCCCAGGAACGTATAACGGGCATTAAATGCACTGGTGTTCAGACACGTTCCCAAACCCTGGATGCTTTTGGTGCTTCTTAATTGGCGCCAAAATATATTTTGTCGATATATTCCTATTAAGAATACGGGCACTGGGCACGGGCGCTCAGTCTGAACGCTGCCTTAAACACTGCTTACACCATATGCCTCCCAATGCGCCTTCTATTTGTAAGCTCTCTCTGTTATAAGCTCACTTGAAACCTCCTACGAAGTTGTATATGCCAATAAATAAAGATTTTTGCATCATCGCAAAAGAGGACCTGTCATATCTCAATCTACCTTCGAATTCTTATTGTCAACTATCTTTCGTTATGTTGAATTAAAATGCTTGCCGAGAAATCGCGTGACTCTGATTAAAAGGCGTGATCGAACACGTTGACGCCATAGTTCAGTCATGAGGTGTGAACTCCTGTGGCGCCGACCTTTCAACTAATTATTTTTAAGTTTGTCCATGTGGGCGGTAAAAAGACTGCAGAATATTAAAACTGGAGTGAAAACTGATAATAAACAATTATTGAACGAAACTTTTTGATATCAATAATTATTAAGGTTGAAGTCTGCTGAATGATCTGCTGAACCAGATCATTGTTGGGTTGATCACTCAAAACTTTCAGTCACCACTTGCTGTGCAGTTGAAATGTGTGACGTCAAAAACGGCGAAAGTATGTCAGATCAAAGTGAAAAGATGGTAAACTGCAGAGATTGATAACGAAACACTGTCGAAACGTCAGTATTTCGTTATCAAAACTAATCTATAGGCAGTTTACCACCTTTTCACGTTGATCTACCTTAAACACTGCCTACGCAGCACTCTATTTTTTTACCATTTTATAAGTATGTTTAGTTTACTAAAGTTTCAATTAGGATTTAGGATTTCCGTCAACTGTTTATCCACCTTTTCGGCGCTACATCAACGGCGGTACGTCACACATGTTCTCAACGCCAAATTTTCGGACAAACAAACTCCGACAACATACACAGACACTGAGGAAATGACGCTATAAAAATGGTTGAAATGTGCGCCTGGGTAGTTGTAAGAGCAATTTTGGATACCCAGAACGATCAAATATGTTAGACGAAACTGCTACAAGTTTTTGATTATTCAGCCGCAAAAAGACCAAAAGCAGAGTCAGAGAGAAACGTATAAAGTGGACCATGGCAGCCGCGTGCGTTCGCGACAACAGAGTTGCTTTGTACATATTTTATTATATACGTTAATACGGACCAACAATGAAACCTCTAACCTAAAATCAGCTACAGCTCTGCCAGTGCAGAAAAGCTATTCGAAATTTCAAATCAGTTTTGTCTACACGCATGATGCCCATGATTATCTTACTTCAAAGTGCGCTCAAAGTAGCGCACTTAAAATCGCTTAAAATAGAAACTAGACTGGGCAAAAGGCACCGAAGGTGTTCTTTACTATAGCTGTAATTGAGGATATTAAGAGGTTATACTTTTAGACTACGTCAACGGATAAAACAAAGGCAGTATATATATATATATATATATATATATATATATATATATATATATATATATATATATATATATATATATATATATCCTTCGTAAAAAGCAAGCTTTTCGCCGCGACTGCATGTTATAATCCACGGACAGTTCTCCATGTTTTTTTTGATTCTTCTGCTGTTGAAAAATCGCAAAAACTTCTAACAGTCTCGTCTAACATCTTTCATCGTTCTGGGTATCAAGAATTGCTTTTACAACTAACCAAGCGCATCTTTCAACCATTTTTATAGCCCCATCTCATCAGTGTCTGTGTATGTTGTTCGAGTTTGTTTGTCCGAAAACTTTGCGTTGAGAACACGTGGGACCCCCCGTAGAAGTAGCGCCGAAAAGGTGGATTGCTTCCTATCTATTTGCTATCCATGGATCATGGTTTACATTAGGAGTTTGATAATCTGATGATTGAGTTTTAAATCGTCCTGTGATGACTGGTGACGAAAGACAATACTTGGGATGTGATTTTCTTGACTACGCAAATAACTCCCCCGTGCTTACGTTATGATTATGGGAAATTTTTGGGAAATCAGGATGATCACTGAGCGGGTTATCCAACAAAATCACACAAAACGGAACATACATATATGTGCGTATATGCATTTACTATAACCCGCACTGATTCGTCCTAATATTATTATGCATGCAGACGCAGTACGACGCTCTCTGGAAAGTGTACGAAATTTTTGAATTTTTAAGAATCCTTAAAATTTCTCAGTGGAGTTTTGGACTTTTGCAAAATTTTGGGGGTATTTTTTTCTTGAAACTAATCTGACTAATTTTCAAAAAATTTAACGGATTTTCAAATGGTCATATGAATTATCCAAGAATATTAGTGACTTTCCAAGGATTTTATTAAAATCCAATATCTAATGTTCTTGCATAATTCGAATTATGGATTTTTAAGGATTGGGGTTTTAAGGTTTTTTTGGCAAAGTGTACGAGATTTTTGAAGTGATTTACCCCTCGGTTTTATTTAGATATGCATTTTAACCCCCCTCTCCTAAAATAGTTACAGTTAGTTTACAATAGTTTAGCTGCCGCTGAGTTTTGGCATCCCCGAACGTATACCTTTCTGTACCTCTCCCCACCTCCAAATCTGCCTAAGATAAGCCCAAAAGCCCAGGAAGAAGTATAATAAAAGAGGATTGACGACCATATCGAGTCACGTGATTCAATTCAGAGCAAATCAGATATTTTTTTGTTTATTACTTGATTTTTACCTTTATCAATTTATATTTGGTTGTGAATGTGACCAATTTATAATTGGTTAGGTTATGACCAATTTTTAATTGGTTATAGATATGACCAATTTATAATTGGTTATGGATTGGACCAATTTATAATTGGTTATGGATTGGACCAATTTATAATTGGTTAAGGATTTGACCAATTTATAATTGGTTATGGATTTGACCAATTTATAAATGGTTACGGATATGACCAATTTAGAATTGGTTGCGGTCATGAACAAATTTAAATTGGACATTTTGAGTCATTCAACATTAATTAGCGACCAATATGAAATTGGTTGAATTTACCATTTTAATTTGGTTGAAAATACAACCAATTAAGTATTGGTCGAAACAACCAATATTTAATTGGTCATGTCTGACTAAGCAATTCTTCAATTGGTTAAAATGACCAATTCAGATTGGTTACAACCAATAAAAATTGGTTGTTTTAACCAATCAGTTTTTACAGTGTGGTGCGACACTTGTAATAGAATGGCGTGAATTTGTGGTTATAATACCACGTTTATTGATTTATTGCTGAGCACTCAGCCTTACTCAACAGGTCCAGGCGAAAGCTAAGCCATATATAATAAACGTAGTCAACAAATAAATTCCCAACGCAGCCAGGTGAAGAATCAGACATAGTTTAATGCTTGCTACTCTGGCTTAAATGTTTCTTGTAATATATCATACACGAGGAGGAGTGTTTCATCAGTATATCCAAACACTAAGACGTTTGTTGAAAACCGAAGCCGAGGTTTTTGAACAAACTTCGAGGTGTTTCCGTGTTTGGATTTCCACACCTCCGAGTGTATGATATAGCATCTCAAACAAATCAGTATTTTGAGAGAAAATCGGGGTAAAAGTTTGCTTAATTTATGTAATTTCTTCCTCCAATATCCAAACCACAGACACGGTAATGATTTCCTTTGTGTTTTCCTCATGAATTATTAATGATTTGAGGAATGAAGCTTAAATAGTTACTGTTCATGACCCAACGTTTCGACAATCCGATCTAGTGTCTTCATGAGGGTTGATCGTTGTGGTTCTGAGAGTATAAATATGGGACCAGTCTTCATAACGATCACCCCTGATGAAGATACTATATTGGAGTGTCGAAACGTTGGGTCATGAACAGTAACTTTTTTACGTTCAAGAAACATTTAAGCCAGAGTAGCGTTAAAGTGCTTATATCACTTGTGGGGTTTTAATGTATTTGTGAATAGAGAGCAAAAAAAGTTCCGGTTAATAAGTTATTTTGCCGTTTTTGATTTAATCAAATAGTTCCTGACATATTGACTTCTGAACAGGCCAATTTTACAAAAATGTCCGTCGTTCATTTTAACACCTTGGTGGCCTGGGACTCAGGAACGAGTCAATCCAAAACAACTACGTTTCGGCTTATTAATTCACAAAAACACAAATATTTGACTGAAAAATCGAAATGTCGAGCTCACACCAGTACGCACATTGATTCCAACTAAGAAGACGGTCGTCTTAGGTTCCTGAGTCCCTGGCCCCCGTGCTTAAAAATGAACGAGGGAAATTTTTGGCGTAAGTCAAAAACGGCAAAATAACTTATTAACTAACTTTTTTTGTTCTATTTAAATATGTTAAAACCCCACAAGTGATGTAAGCACTTTAAATTATGATTAATAAACGTGGCGTTACAAATTCACGCTTCTATTAACAGCAAAAAAATCATTTTTTTTATTTTGCGATAAATGATCTTGTTTTAACAACTTGTGAGATTTTTACTTTTTACGATCACATTTTTGGCGTAAGGCCCAAATTGGCATGTTTAAATGCCTATATCTCAGAAACTATTAAACTACATAAAAAACGGCAAAATAACTTATTAACTAACTTTTTTTGATCTATTTAAATATGTTTATTTTATTTTATTTATTTATTTATTTATTTATTTATTTATTTATTTATTTATTTATTTATTTATTTATTTATTTATTTATTTATTTATTTATTTATTTATTTATTTATTTACTTATTTATTTATTTATATATTTATTTATTTATTTATTTATTTATTTATTTAGAAGCTTTGCCAAAAATAGCGGGAAGTCCTACAGAGCTTGTGGCTCCATTACGGGATCTCCAAAGTACAAATTAATATGAAAAACATTAAAACATAAATATTACAAGTAACTTCTAATCTAAGACTCGTGAATATATAAATTACGAGTCTTAGGTTAGAAGTTACTTTTAATATTTATGTTCTAATGTTTTTCATATTAATTTGTATTTTGGGGATCCCGTAATGGAGCCACAAGCTCTGTAGGACTTCCCTGCCAAATCGTTGGTGAAACTAAATTTCTGGTGGGAGAGACCTCTTTTAATTTCAGACAGTCACCGAGGCGTTATTGTCACATCGGATCAAATGCACAAACCCTTATATAGTAATACGTTTCAATAGAACACAGTTGGCTTATCGAAGGGAGGGGTTCAGGGGACTCAAGTATTTTACTTACAAGAAGACATTTTACTGGTACGGAGCCGGGTCGGTGGTCTTTAACGAAATAAATCGTTGCATTGGGTCAGATTAGATTTCCTCGGCCGAACTCCGGTTCAATATTGTACCGATACAGGTTTGTTTATTACATTTACATGTATATAATTTAATTTTTTATCCTCTTTGGCGTACGTTTGCACTGTAATCCGTAACGGTTAAATTTTAAGCCATAAAATTGCGCAGACTGAAGTGCAAAAATCGTACCGGTTATGGTATTTATCGG
This sequence comes from Corallium rubrum, assembly GCA_964035015.1. Lineage (NCBI taxonomy): Eukaryota > Metazoa > Cnidaria > Anthozoa > Scleralcyonacea > Coralliidae > Corallium > Corallium rubrum. The sequence continues at coordinate 2,845,611 of OZ036004.1, forward strand.
AACAACGTCGAACCTGTATAAGTACATGTACAAAAAATGTGCACCTACTTTTTTGAGGGTCTAATATTTGTACGGAAAGGCGTTCTAAAATGCGTCTGGTTAGCAGAACCAATGTTTAAAACAAAAAATCTAACCACACGAAATTAGATACGAATCCAAATTAGTCACGGCGTAAACAGTCCGGGCTTTATAACCATGCACTTGGCTTTCCTTGATAAGGAAAGCGTTGTTGCCAGAGTAAAATACTAAATAGCAAAAACTCAAGTATAGGTCCTTGACAGTAAAAGGTCAAGAATGAAGGACATAAGAGGAATCTGACGACCAAATTTAAAGAATTTTAGGAACATCGTGACAAAGGAACATTTTTCTAGTTGTTCTAAAAAAAGGTGTATGTAGGAACACTGTGTGTAGGATTATTTATATTAACATGTAAAATCTAATAACTGTTTTTGCATTCACCGATAGACTTCCGCCGGATGGAAACCGGATCTGGAGTGAAATACACGGTACCTTATATGGTTGAAAGTTTTCTGTAAAGACCTAATTGAGTTCATATGTTATAAATTAGGAAGTTAAAACGAGGGTGTTTGGCTAGATATCGAATTATGTTACACGTGATAGCAATGTGTGAACTGTTGATAAAATCATATTGACATTTGATATATAGTCTACTATAGATTAGAGTTCGGAATAACAGAAATCCATTACAATTTTGAGTATATGATTTTTCTCAATTTGTTTGTACTTATAGCAATAAAATATTTTGATTATTATTAACTCTTTATAGGTTGTCGTGGCAACATTTGTATTTTAGTATAGATGCCATATAGGTTTGTGGATACACAATATTTATTTTTTATTTGCTTAGTTTTATTTATTTGCCTAGCTTTCGTTCTGTTGACTGTAGATTTAGATCAGAGCGAAATTTCTCTAATGTTATAACCCTATAAAATCAACAAACACAATGTTCAGCAAACAATAAATGTGATGTGTTCACAAACCTATCAATACTTATAAAACATGCATTTCGAAATTAAATAAAGTAATACAGGTATAAATAATCAGAGATGTATTGTAAAAAGGCTTTAACAGTAAAAGCTTCAACTAAAACAAAAACACCATACACAGTTTCGTTTAAGCTAAACCAGAACCAACACATTAACTCACTTTATCGCGCCGTTTTACATATATTAAACGATAGTAATCATGTGTTCAATTCAGCTAGACGTTAGCCGGATGTAAGCGCTTTTATGGAGGGAGGGTTGTCTGGGGGTAAGTCCTGATCAAAGCAATAAGCATGCAGATTAAGCCGACATGAAAGCGGATGGAAGCTGGTTTGACCGGCAACCTTCATCCACTCTCATATACATATACTTAATTTTATCCGCACACATACATAACTATACGAATACATTTAACAGTAGGTCAATAGACGTATTCACACAGATTTAAAATTATTGAAATGTGAATTAAAACAGAGATATGTGGAAAATGTGCCTGGTGGTCAAAGTGTGAGGCTATACCAAAATAAAATTACATGATTACAGCTAGCTCGTACAGAGTTTATACTATATTTTAGGCTATAGAATAAATAACAAGGATCAATATTATATAGCAAAGCGCAAAACAATATTTATAATATTGTGCAACTTGGTTGCAAAATTAGATTTTTAATCGTTCACTTGATTTTCAATGTTGCATTCTCATCAACTAGCTCTCATTAACTTTGAAAACAGGGTCACGTTTTACGAGAGTGGATGGACGTTTGATATGACTCTTGTCAACGCTTATGACAGAAAGCAATATAATCGGTGTATCGAAATAACTCTTGCAAGCAAAATTCTTCGAGTCTTGCCAAATTCGTTGGATTAGAGTTTTAGAGTAAATTATTGAAAGACTAAGGAAACTTGTAGAAGACTTAACACTGTCACATTGCACCACTACATTGTACCACAATATAGTTACACCATCTCTTTGTCTTTGTATATGTCGAGTAAAATTACTGATTGCTAAATGAGATTAATATTCAAAAATAGAATTTTCTGGCGTTAGTCAGAGTAAAATTCTCAAGGACCAAATCATTTCAGAAGTCAAAAAGTTGAAGGGTGAAGTCGTAGGAGTAAAAGGGCCGGGTAACTGAGCTTGCCACACCAATTGTTCCTGACGAATTATGAATAACGAATCATATTAAACGCCTACCATGTAATTGCTCATTTCCGGCGAAACGACATGTCCGCGCTTTACATGGGAAGATTTTTGGAAACATTGCACAATTATTTAGTTTTCCAGATTTGCAGAGTCACTCCACCTATAAACGCACTATGTCTAAGGGCGGTTATATAAAGACGCCTCCATTCTAATAATTTTCTGTTGAAAATTGTCAGGTTGACAGTATACATTCGTCTGTTCAGTTGGACACCAAGCGGTCTACCATGATGAGAGCTAAGCAAGTTATTAACTGAAGAAACTAACTGGCCAAACGCAAATTGGATTTAATATAGTGAACTGTGTGAGTATAATAAAATCTCTCGTCTATGTACCACGGTTATGTATATATATGTATATAAACGGTTATGTATATAAACTTGTATATATAGAGAACGAATTATTATTAGTATTTTATTCCACTGAAGAAGCCCTAACCGGCGAAACGTTTGGAAGAATAAACAATTTTTAATTTGCCTGATGAAGTTTCAAACTCTATTTCACCTATATTAACCAGGTATGACATCCACTTTCCCTTCATATATATATATATATATATATATATATATATATATGTTACTCTAGGTTAGTTACCTCTCACAGTTGAAATAACTATATAACATACCAGTCCTATATTATATATACTTATATGGCTATACACTTCATCGTAAAAGTGGTCGGAGTGAAGATTGATCAGTGCATGCGTAAGCCCTTTTAGATATCGCAAGACACTACCTAAATGTGATAAGCTGCCGAAATTTAAATTTAGAAGACGACATGTGCATATTGACGTTTCGATCGGATCATAGATAGTGAAATGATCCAGTTCATAATTCCAATGAAGTGAATTTTATCGCACAAGATATTGCTATCATGCTCTGAGTCAACAGGTCGAACGGTCAGAAAAATAAAAATCAACATATATAGTGTAGAATCGTACAATTCAAGACATAATTGCTATCATGTTACGAGTCAAAACTCAAAAGGCCGAAAGGTCAGAAAAATAAAAATCGACATATAGTGTATCCACAAATCTTACTCGTTCCTGTTTACCTCTTGTTTGTCGGCATATCCGATTATCAAGACTAAGTATTATATGTATTTTACTCTGGCTAACGGCAGACGATTTTACTCGTCACAAGGAAAACCCACTGACTGAGTGACTGGAAAGGGTTCAAAATTATAATTCTCTTTATTATAAGTAAATGAAACGAACATTCCAACAGAAATTCTGATTCGCTCAAATCGCGTGTTTAGTTAATTCTATATATTAATTTTTAACAAGTTCATATAATTCATATTTTAACGGGAAGTATAAAATAGGCTGTGCCTGATAGATTCCAAACAATTCAACCACACAATATATATATATATATATATATATATATATATATATATATATATATATATGTATACCCGTCTGGTATGAGTACAATAGTCTGGTGTTAGACAGAGTAAAATGATCTGGTGTCAGACAGAGTAAGATAGTCTGGCATTAGACAGAGTAAAATAGTCTGGTGTCAGACAGAGTAAGATAGTCTGGTGTTAGACAGAGTAAAATGATCTGGTGTCAGACAGAGTAAGATAGTCTGGCATTAGACAGAGTAAAATAGTCTGGTGTCAGACAGAGTAAAATAGTCTGGTGTAACCGTGTTATAGTCAGAGTAAAATTGTCTGATATTAGACACAATAAAATAGTCTGGTGTCAGACAGGATAAAACAGTCTGGTGTTAGACAGAGTAAAATAGTTTGACGTTAGAGTAAAATAGCCGTCTGTTAACCATTTTCTCTTAAAATACTGATTTGTTTGAGATGCTATATCTGTCGAAGTTTGTTCAAAAACCTCGGCTTCGCCTCGGTTTTCATCAAACGTCTCGGTGTTTGGATATCCTGGCTTTTATATAGTTATTTAATGCAGGGCTCGTGTATGATATATTACGCAATAGATAACACTAGGCAAACCAGCGTCATTAGCTCCACCTAAAAGAAAGCATGTAAGCACTTTCCAAGCGCTTTGTCCGGTAAACTGAAGACAAGGGACATACTTGTCATTACAAGACAGGAACCATATTTTATAAAACACTTAAAACTTGTCAGTAACTGTTAATCTGTTATGGTTACCCTTAACTAAAGTTCGTCATTTAACAGGAATATATACATGACAATACACAGCTTCCGATTTGGATCAAGAAATTTAATCAGACGCGTTGAAGAATTGATTTGAATGTTTTCATAATACGAATGACCTGAATCTAAAGACGGTCTGCGGCCTACTATAGGGAGCTTAAGCAAGCTAGGACGGCAACGGCAATCTAAAGTTCAGTATCTAGCAGAAACCACGAATCATTTGCGTAGTATTGAATACATAAACTATGTTTTCCGACATTCAAAAGCTTCAGAGTTCCAAAAGGATTTTTGTCGCACAGTTTGAAGTCAAACTCAACTAACAGGTTTCGCCGTTTCAAGAGTTACCGTCGTCCTGAAGACGTGAAAATGATCTGAATAACGTTGTTGTAGAACGGACTGGAGACGGCGTTAGGATTACTCTTGGGGCTAAAAATTATTCATTTTCTTTGTTGTGTGAGGAAAAATCTATTGTATTAAGGACATTGTCCTTGACGTTCGCGTTGTATTTGCTTAAGCTCCCTAATATTTATACTGGATAACTCTATCAGTTATATCTAGACTGTTATCCCTAGAGGTTCACTCATTGGCCCAGGGTTACTACAGAAGGAACGAGCTGTGGTGTTTGGTAGAGACTAGAGTCGGCCCTAGAGTCGAACTGGAAGCACTCTTCTCATAAGCTTCAAACGAGGGCATATGAAGTGAAAAAACTTGTGGAAATAATAAAGATCGCCTTTTATATCGGCTCCCATATTTCATTCAACATTGTTGAATTCAACTGTTGAAAGCGGCCACCCCTGTTGAATGATGTTGAATTTTGTTGGTGTTGAATGATGTTGAACGAAATTTGAACATGCAGTTCAAATTTTCGTACACGCGTTGATCAACATTTCTACTGTTCTCAAAATGTTGAAAGGTGTTGAACGCATTTGGCCACATTTCATTCAACTTTGCTGAACAGACATGCGCCACGCGGGATATTATCGATTCCAGCTTTTGTGGTAGCCCGCGTTCACTGACAGTGACACTGTCATTCATGAATATTGAACGATGTTGAATTCATTTGGCCACTCGTGCTTTCAACATTAGTCAACATCGTTCAACAATGTTGAATTATGTTGAATGCGATGTTGAAAGCGTTTGTCCAGGCCTTTAAAAGCTGTACGGCACTGTAAATGTATGCATATTGCATATACGTCACAGCAACTATCTCAGTGCATATTAATACTTCTCCACGTGTATCTCAGTTTGACATAATCCAATTAAACCACTCAAAACTTTGCTAATTTAGCTAATTTCAATCTCAAAATAAACGAAAATAGTTTGAACATGCAATAAAGTATTTAGCCATACTGAATTAAAGAACTGATTATATTATATTGTATAAACTAATAAACGCATACCGCAACCAAAGTATCACTTGAACATTTGACACCAAACAATTCAGATGGCATGCACTAATTAGATGATTACTAACAACTATCTTTTTTTATTGATTCGCCATATTTTACAAACAAAAAAGAAATAAAAGTAAATTAAGTGTTCTGCAGTATTTGGGGCTAGAGGTCTATTTGAAACCTTTACAGGCTTTTTGTTAAAGACCCCTAGTCTGTTTAGTTCAGTAATTAACATATTTACATTGAGTCAGTTCAATATTACTATAAATGCTTCTGCAAACTTTCGCTTATATTAAGCCATTGCTCAACTGCAGAGTCAGATGGTAGGCCGATTTGGGCGTTGCAAAATAATAACTGAGTATTAAAAGAAATAACTGTTAATTTGGCAATTATAAAAATAGTCAATCGACACATACGCCATCACAAAGAAAGAACTATTGTTCTTGTTCGTCACAGAAGTGAAAATAGATTTTATATTAAAAAAATGTTATTCTACGTACATTTTCGCCTCACCAACTGAGGAGTTTTGTGATTCCGGCATTATTTGTAGGCGTACGGTTCAATTTCAAATGAACGGACTGATTTGGTAATAGGAACGGTTTTATATATAGTTAATACCAAATCATATTGTCCGCCTCTGTTAAATGTCAAAGAAAAGTTGAAATTCGATCGCTGTCGTGGCTTTTCTGACTATACGATATGACTATATGATACAGAACATACAATATGTACAAGTGATTATCGGGGTCGCGACTTACAACTATAGAGATTTTCAAAGCGTCTTTCAATAGTGTTTGAGAATTGAGATTATACTGCAGGGATCCCGTGACCTTTAATCATCGCCGCTGTCTTTGACGTCAGTCGACATCTGACGATCATAGTCCTAAGTGCGCCCGAGTAATTGCCGAACAATTATCGAGTCAAAAATTATCGAAATTACTAACGTCATACAGCGCCCAAGCTTGTTAAGTCAACAAGTGATCCACGTCAGAACATGCAGCATTCGCTATCATTTTCTTGCGTATCAGCTTGTACAAAACAGCTGTTAAGACAAAAATGACGTTCTGAATTCATCTACAGATCCATCTACAACTCACTGTTGTATTTTCACCTGATCCTCGCCTTCAAAACCCGATATTCTGAACTCAGTGTATGAGAACTTTTTAAAATCGCCAATAGCGTGTGACGTCTTTGACTCACTGAAATAGACAGAGGTTACGTAGGGTCGTTATGCGGGGGTCAGTTACGTCTTGCCCAGCCCTTTCCGAATTTGAATATAAAACTCTTGTACAATTGTCGCAGCATGGTTATATCAGTGTTAGTCTCGAAGGGAGCAAGTTACGCCTATAAGTGCATTTTTACAAGACTGTGTTTATCACCTGATATAGTGTTAGCGATCGCCGCTAAAGTTTTGAAAGAAGTAAGTAGCGTTCGTGCTTATGTATGATAATAAAAGTGCGAGAATGAAATTATATTTGCGTGACCAGTGCAGTACTGCAGTTAGAGTTTAATTTCGGTTCTTACGAAAGGTATAGTACACAGTATATCGTAATATTTTTCTAGCTACTATTTTTGGGCTAATTTGTATTGCGAGCTTTGTTCAAACTTCCTACAAAAGACTTCAAGCTTCTTTCGATGCCACATGTTGTTTATTACAGGTTTCATATACTCCATATTAATGAAATTTTACTAGAAATTTACGATAAATTACTTATGCATATAATAAGTATTCACATGTTATAACTATATATTCTATGACCAAAATTATTTGTTTATAATATTATACTAAATCTGGATATTTTGCATGTATGCCCACATTTTATAAAATCAATAAGGAGAGCGGTGAAATGGAGAGTTCTAGTTAACTCGATCAAACAGTTGAACACGCTTCATGCATCTTCACATGTATTAATTTTCATCAAACATTATACTGGTCTCAAACTTAGAGTTTACTTTGAAAATGCAAGTATGTTTTTAATTAAAATATAAATTATTGGTTTGCCCCGTTGACATATCATATATCCCGGTTAGCTCTCATTAAAAATTCGTAATTTCACTAGCTCTGTATACTTTGACTGGTTTGTACAACGGACGGAAACTAAAGTCTGGTTTGATATGGAGCTATGTTACAAGGAATGTAATAAATTTTTATACATGTACGGGATTAGAATGTGTTCCCAAATCACAATGTCGAACTATTATTAAACGAGTTCTATATCATAGCTACACCATGCAGTTCCAACAATATTTTCTGAGTACAGTATATACTTTTCTAAGTAACGTTTCGTTTGTTTTGCAGTACTATATTATATCCAAGCTTGACGGTATATATGTCTGTCGTAACAAAACTGTAGTATATATAGAAGCTCTTCCGATCCACCATCATTCAAGGATTACTAGGATTAATAGCATTGTGATGTATATTGAATAGAACTATTTCACAATATTTAACCTTGAATTACCATATTCTTTAACTATCAAGTTAAAGCGTTTCACTGGCTATCAAATGGGTGTGAGCGGGTCTCAGCTGGGTACAAAACAGTTACAACAATGATGGTCGACATGCATTGATTCGAAATCATTGACATTGACCTTGTCTTAAAATTATAATCATATGAGCGATTATTAGTCACGTAGTCTGAATTTTGAACAATTTAACAGCTCTGATAATCCGTTTGCTATTCCAAATCCATTGCTATACAACTATATGGCGATATACATATGTATACAAAACAAGTATAACTTACAATGTAATGATAATTTTTTATTTTTATACATCAACCCCGAAATAAATGTTTATATACCTTGGTTTGTTTCACTGTCAAAGCTATAAGTAGTCATGAAGGAGTCCTATTTAGAACATGAACATTAACACTTTGAAGCCTGACGAGTCTTTAGTATTTTATTCTGGCTAAGGCCAGACTATTTTATTCTGGCTAACACCAGACTATTTTATTCTGGCTAACACCAGGCTATTTTATTCTGGCTTACGCCAGACGATTTTATTCAGCACAGGGAGAAGTCCAGGCCTCAAAGTGTTAACTGTTGATTTTGACAAAATATGACGATTGAGAAAGACATTGTCATTGCTATTGATTCAGAAGAACTATACCTTAATATAAAGCAGCTATATATTCAAAGTAAAATCTAACTTCATATATTTTGATATGATATAATCTTATTAACCGTTCTCTCTCTACCTTCTCTGTTCGTAGAAATTCCAACAAGAACAACCATTTTACAAGCATTATGCCAACCGTTCGACCAAGAACAACGTTGTATCTTTGGGAATTTCTTCTTCAGCTTCTTGACGGAGAGAACGAATGTCCGGCCATTTCATGGGTAAACCGAGACAAGGGAGAATTCGTTTTGAAAGACCAAGGAGAAATAGCGAAGCTATGGGGTAAAGTGAAGGGACGACCACGAATGGACAAGATCAAACTTGGAAGAGCCATGAGATATTATTACAAAAAGAAACTCCTTGCTAAGGTAAAGAACTCGATAAATACATTAACACTGACCCTTATGTTGACGATCGCTTTTATTATAACATTGGTATTATCATGCGTTAGATGATAAAACATCCATGTCCGCTTCAATGCGACAGAGCAATAGTCAGACTGAAACACATGATTGTATTTATGCAAATTCAGTTGAGTTAGGCGGAAACCAAGAGAAATTCATTGAATTTGGGTGAAGGACTGGGTCAAACTTAGGCTGAAAGTTACTATTCGAATAAATTAAATGGTAGTACTATAGTATGCTAGGCATGGTATGGTATGGTATGGGTATGGTATGGTATGGTTTGGTTTGGTATGGTATGGTATGGTATGGTATGGTATATGGTATATGGTATATGGTATATGGTATATGGTATATGGTATATGGTATGGGTGGGTATGGTATGGTATGGTATATATACCGTTCTAATAATCATATTTTTCCTTAGGTTCCACGGCGAAAAGCTGTCTATCGCTTCGTGAAATTCGACGTCTTGAAACAAACAGAACCACAGATAAAACACGAAGAGTTTCCAGAAATCGATTTCAGTGATAGCAACATACTTGACCTAATAGAAGACGAAAGGAACGAAGGACCACTACCGGGATTAAACATTGACAATGACAGTGATTTGCCGTTGGAGAGTTTGTTAGCAGACAAACGAGAATCAGTATTTCAGAATCTGGAATGTCAGAAGTTGTTTCCAATGGAAACAAATATATTTTACAATAGAGACAACAGTAGCAGCAATATTTGCAATAGATTCACCGATTACAGTAACATTTTAGAAGGAGTCACGGATAGCTTCTACAGAGAGAACACTTTTAGTGACATAAAGAATGAACAGTTTGAAGCAGAGGATTATTTACATAACTCTCCTCCACATACCAATGTCGACGAGTCATACAACAATAACAACAACAACGAGTCCAGTTTGGATGGGAGCAGTTACTTTGCTTCGCTATTGGTTAAAAGTATGCTTATTGGCGAAGAACAAAGCATGTTAGATCAAATGAATCCTAAAGAAAATTACAATTTATCGCAGCCAACATGTGGATATCCAGCTCATCAAAACGTTAACTGTGAGTCATTGACGACATTATCTGACAGTCCAGTTAAAACTGAAACAGATATTAACCACTCAGTGACGCCTTTTGGTCATTTCAAGGATATAGATACCGATACAGCTCTGAGTGCTCTGAAGGAGTTTGAGAGACTGATAATGTTAAACAAGCTTATAGATTTATAATTTTTACTAATAAGAATTTCTTAACTTCTTTGATACTAGTTTTCTTACTAAGATGCTCCTGCATGTTTGACTAACCTTAACACTAATCCAGACCTCTACATTTTGTTGAACAAAATAGATTGACTGAGAGTATAAATATTTAAAAAAGTCATAACGTAGTAATTTTTAAGTGTTAGATAAAGGCGGTGCCTCAACTGAAAGAATTAATAAAATTTTAAATAAAGTTTTGCATCGGTTAATGAATTTGTAAATGTTGTTTAAACTACAATACAATACAATACAATACAATACAATACAATACAATACAATACAATACAATACAATACAATACAACGCAACGCAACGCAACGCAACGCAACGCAACGCAACGCAACGCAACGCAACGCAACGCAACGCATGACGCAACGCAACGCAACGCAACGTGTTCAAAAACAACAAGCGAAACAATATATCGTACACCTTTCAAATCTAATTTAATTTCTTTATATCATTTCATAAAATAACTACAAATTTTTCATACTATATTATATTACGTCGTTCCGTCAATTTTTGAACCAAAAACGTCCAAACTTCTTTGTAAGCCGACTTGTCCCCAGAGTCTTTGGTATTTTTGGAACCGATTTGTCGATTCGAAAAAAACTAGATCTTCGCCGAGTTGGAGATTTGCGGGTATGCAGGTGCCATGCGTGGGGAAGGTTTGCTGGTGAGAAACGTCTGTGCATGAAACATGTTAAGGTGGCTCCACACAGTTTCTTGAAAAATGGAAAATACAAGTTTGAGAGTCCAAAACACGTGCATAAACAATTCGCAAAAAGAATAAAACTAAATGTTATGCATAGTTAAACAGTCTGACAATCAAAAACTGTTACCAAATAAATAGCAACAGTTGTTGCTATGGCAACAATGACGTTCAAAATGGCTGCCAATTACCCTTCAAACTAATTTAATTCGAAAAAAACTTTGGTGACCCCCAATTTTTTTTCATTGAAACTTTTCTTGAAGTATGAGTAATCAATAGGCCGATTTTAAAAAAATTTTGTAGAACGAATACATTTTTTTTCGGAAAAATCATGTTTGTTAATTTTTAAAAAATTTCGTTCTACAGAATTTTTTTAAAATCGGCCAATTGATTACTCATACTTCAAGAAAAGTTTTAATGAAAAAAAAATTGGGGGTCACCAAAGTTTTTTTCGAATTAAATTAGTTTGATGGGTAATTGGCAGCCATTTTGAAACGTCATTGTTGCCATGGCAACAACTGTTGCTATTTATTTGGTAACAGTTTTCGATTGTCAGACTGTTTAACTGTGCATAACATTTAGTTTTATTCTTTTTCCGAATTGTTTAATCACGTGTTTTGAACTCTCAAACTTGTATTTTCCATTTTCAAGAAACTGTATGGAGTCACCTTAAACACACCATAAAAACAGCCGTGTGTAGTTCTCGTTGGCAAAAGCGAATAATTTATATTGAAAATACATAAGTGCATCACTAGGCTACGTGTTCCTCCCTGTGAGGCAAATGCATGAACTGAAATCTTCCCCGACAGCATTTGACCTGGAAAAAAACACATACAAAATGCAAATATTACTAATTTTCATTGTAATAAACAAATATATTTCGTCATATTACCTTCCAAAAATTCAAACAAATTATGGTGAATTTAGTATTAGATTTCAAGGCCCCAAAATTTGGAATTCTATTGATGACCCTACCAAGACTCTAAACAAATATTCTTTTAAACGAAAACTCAAGAACCACTTCATCAATTTCTATGATAATACCTACAATCAGTGACAAAACCCTTCGGACATTTCTCCTAATTAAAGCCGGGATATATCCCCCCCCCCCCCCCCCCTTCTTCAATGTTGAATGGCCAAAGTATCGCTGTCTACATTACACATGCCTTCATAACTACATGATCTTGTTGTACACCAACATTGAAAAGGGGGGAGGGGGTCAACGGATTATGTTTATGTAATTTTCCATAAAATAAATTATTTTTTAATGTGTCCGAAGAGGTTTTGTCACTAATTGTAGTAATTAACTGTATGACCTGATTTTGTCTCATGGCTTGTGTTTTGTGCTTGTGACGTGTGTTGTATTTGTTTCGTATTTTGGCTTCACTCTCACAAAATTTGATATACAGAAGTTTGTATTTACATAACTCGTTTTCCTACATAGTTCCTCATATATATATGGAATGAACTCCCCTCGCATATCAATAACTCAGAACCTTTGGCTACTTTTAGAAACAACATTGAGCTAATCTGGATTTCACAAACAAAATTACTCTTGGTTGTAAGTGCATGGGTTATACTTAAGTTTGTTTACAATATTTATCATAGTTTTGCTTATGCTTTATGTATTTAAATATATATATAGCTGTATACCTTTTAATAATTTTAGTGTAAAATAGTAATTAATTTTAGTAATTCTAAAATTATACTTCTTGTCAAGCATTTTTCGGAAGACTGGGCAACCACTCCCTATGCCACCGACATTAAAGAGATGAAGTTCGTCCGTCCGTCCGTCCGTCCGTCCGTCCGTCCGTCCGTCCGTCCGTCCGTCCGTCTGTCTGTCTGTCTGTCTGTCTGTCTGTCTGTCTGTCTGTCTGTCTGTCTGTCTGTCTGTCTGTCTGTCTGTCTGTCTGTCTGTCTGTCTGTCTTTGTAGGGCTGAAGGGTTGGCCATAGACCAACGACCAATCCATATTGAACCTTGGGTTGAATTTCGTCAACATTTAGATGAGAAATTAATAAAAATCTGACTCCAAGATTCTCCGGCGTGTAGAAGAAATGCTTGATTACGCTCATTATCTTTATGCAACATTTTTGCAAAATTTTGGTACGAGTGCAATCAAGCGTTTTATTCGTGGTTAGCTGGGTGGCTCGTTTTCTTTTTAAACATATCGAATTACACGTTGGCGGAGGTATATGCAGTCTGTGCATGAGTGCCCTCTAGTTTAAAATTAAACTTAGAAGAACAAAGTGAGGTATGGAAAAACTGTAAAACCAATTCTTTATTATTTTCTGGAGATCTTGAAGATAAAGCAAGCCTAATTTTCATTTCATTTTCTCTTAAATAAATATATATTCGTATTCGTATATTATAGACCAGATTCACTAACCTTTCTTATAACATTTATCTTGTAATAATATCGAAAAGCACGACAGAACGATTGCTTATCCATCTCAGGGTTTCCACGAAGAATCCCCCATAGCTTAGCAACTTCATCCATATCTTTGATTTCAAACTCTAAATCGGATTCCTTAGTCCATGAAATGAATGACGAACATTCCTCTTCTTGCAACATTGCCAAAAGGAACTCCCAGATGAAGCACGAACTTCTCCTACAAGGCGCCATCGCTATTCGATCTGATTTATGAAGAGAACCGACGTACGTATGATGTGTTGCAATCTCACGACGTAAACTTTTCTCACTCACAATCTATATATCAGAGACATTAAGATATATATATATATATATATATATATATATATATATATATATATATATATATATATATACATATACATATACATATACATATACATATACATATACATATACATATACATATACATATACATATACATATACATATACATATACATATACATATACATATACATATACATATACATATACATATACATATACATATACATATACATATACATATATATATATATATATATATATATATATATATTTATTTGTGAAATTCATTACTAATTCATGAGTTTTGCAGCCAATCCAATTTCAGAAATACGTCACATGTACACCCCTGTAAACCCCATACAAACTAAAACCAATGATGCTAATTAATTAGTTACAACCACTAGTGGATGTATACTCTTCTGATACAACCACTAGTGCTTGAACTAATTAGCAATTAGCATCTCAATATCCCAAAGGGATTTTTACTATTTATTCATTTCACAAGTTGTTTACAACACTCGCGTCCTTGTTGTATTGAATATACAATCACTCGCCTTCGGCTCGTGATTGTATATTCAATACAACACGGCCGCTCGTGTTGTAAACATTACACACACACACATATATATATATATATATATATATATATATATATATATATATATATGTGGGTTTTGGTCTACGAAACGCAAAGAGTGCTCGATAACATATAGTTAGAGCAAATATAGATTTTCGCTTACCTCAAAAGTCTGCTACAGGCTGTTTCATCTAGAGATGTTTCATCATTTTTAGATGAAACAGCCTGTAGCAGACTTTTGAGGTAAGCGAATATATATATATATATATATATATATATATATATACATACATATATACATATATCCTGTCCCACATCTAGACTTGTATTATATAGGTGAGAGTATAATAAATATATAGTAATTTATATATATATATATATATATATATATATATATATATATATATATATATATATATATATATAGATCACAGTTGGAGAGTCTACGATCGAGCCTGTGAAGATGGTACGCAACCTTGGGGCATGGTTTGACTCCCATATGTCGATGAATTCTCTTATTGGGAAAGTGTGTAGTAAGGCATTCCGCAGCCTCTATAATATCCGGCAGATAAGGAAATTCCTTTCGGAAGAAACAACGAAGATTTTGGTACACGCTTTCATTACCTCACATCTCGATTACTGTAATTCATTACTCTATGGTCTCCCACAATATCAATATGATCGTTTACAAAGGGTTTTTAATGCTGCGGCACGTGTGGTCTGCCTGGTCCCTAAATTCGACCATATCACTCCTGTCTTGATTAGACTACATTGGCTTCCTGTTCGGTATCCGGTGACATTTAAGATATTGCTGCTGGTGTACAAGGCCCTGCATGCGAAAGCACCATCCTACATCTCTAGCCTTTTGAACGTTAAGCCTGTTGGTCGCTACAGCCTGCGTTCCGATAGCCAAGGAATGTTACTGGTCCCCAAGACAATGCGAAAAACATTTGGGGATAGAGCCTTTGCCAAGGCAGGCCCCTCTTTGTGGAATGAGCTTCCTGCTGATATTCGCAGGGCGTCATCAGTGGAGACTTTTAAAAGCCAACTGAAAACTTTTCTTTTTAAAAAGGCATTTTACGTTTAATATATAATATATATATATACATACATACATACAAACGAGCACGTGTGATTTTGTTCACGGAATGTCGGAAAGTGCTCAATACCATAAAGGTAGAGCGAATATAGTATAAGTAGGCTTACATCAAAATGTTGAGTGTTGCAACTGTCAGTTCCCCCGCGTGAAACTTACAGTTGCAACACTCAACATTTTGAGGTATATATATATATATATATATATATATATATATATATATATATATATATATATATATATATATATAAAATACGTTTAAAAAAGAAATCAAGAATTTTATTTGAATATATAACTGTGTTTACGTTCACTATAGGGACTTATCCTGTCCCACATCCAGACTTGTATTATATAGGTGAAAGTATAATAAATATATAGTAATTATATATATATATATATATATATATATATATATATATATATATATATATATAAATACATACATACATACATACAAACGAGCACTTGTGATTTTGTTCACGGAATGCCGGAAAGTGCTCAATACCATAAAGGTAGAGCGAATATAGTATAAGTAGGCTTACCTCAAAATGTTGAGTGTTGCAACTGTCAGTTTCCCCGCGTGAAACGGACAGTTGCAACACTCAACATTTTGATTTTTGAGGTAAGCCTACTTATACTATATATATATATATATATATATATATATATATATATATATATATATATATATACGTGTGGGGTTTTGGTCTACGAAACGCAAAGAGTGCTCGATAACATATAGTATAGTTAGAGCAAATATAGATTTTCGCTTACCTCAAAAGTCTGCAACAGGCTGTTTCATCTAAACAGCCTGTTGCAGACTTTTGAGGTAAGCGAATATATATATATATATATATATATATATAAGTTTTTTGAACGCAACTTAATCCTTTCGTGCGCATTGTTGTAGAACTATTTTTTTAACTCTGTCTAACGTCTGAGGGTAGGGTCGAAGTTGACCCTGTTTCACATGATAAAATGCGAGTTGTCCCTGGCCCCCGAGATAACCCTAACGTCAACAAACTTGGGTGAAAGCGTTCTCACATGGAAGTAGGGTTAACTCTGGTTCCTATGGTTACACTATCGCTCAGATCGAGTTATTCCTATCCCCCAAGTTATCTCGGTCTCATGTGAACGGTTTACTTTTTCAACATGGAAATAAACTAACAACGAGATACCTCGTGTTAAAAAATAAAGACTTGTTTACAACAGCGACTTTTGCTGTAATTGTTATTGCATATCTGACCCTTGGCGAGTAATTAATTACCAGCAAATTCACTCCTGGCCTTGGATAGGTATCAAGCTGTTGGATAGAGTATAAAAGTATGGCATTATACACAGAGTAGAAAGATAAAGTTGCCCCATAACAGTACGTATCAAACGGTTAAGTCTAACTTTTCAAATCTTCAGTACAATAACTATATATATATATATATATATATATATATATATATATATATATATATATATATACACAATCGTTTTGGACGTCGGTTAAAAAGCTATTTGTTTCGTAGTCCACGCGACTAACATAGATTAAACAAGTGTTTTTCCTCAAGAATTTAAGAACAGAATGAGTCCGTGCGATTATGAATGTATAATCATCTCCATTAATGGTAATAAGCTGAGCACTTCTGTCTTTTACAAGACCACTGACTCTCATAGCTACCTCCTCTTCTCCTCTCATCATCCTAAACACACCAAAACTTCCATTCCTTTCTCTCAATTTCTTCGTCTTCGCCGCCTCTGCAGTGAAGATGATGATTTCAATGCCAAATGTTTGGAAATGAGAAACTTTTTTGTTAATCGCGGTTATCCTTCCCACCTCTTAGACACTGCCTTACACAAGGTCTCCAACATTTCCCGTTCAGACACCTTAAGCGAACCTTTGGCTACCATTTCTAATGAAAAGGTACCTCTAGTTCTCACTTTTCATCCCTTCAATTTCAAAGTAAGGGACATCATTAGCCGCAATTTCGACCTCATTAAAAATGACCCAGAAACATCTTCCATTTTCTCTGAGAAACCCCTAGTATCTTTTCGGCATAGCAAAAACATCCGGGAAAACGTTGTTCACAGCTCACTGCAGCAAGCCTTGGTATCACATGTTGGCACCAGCTCTTGCTGTCGTGGTAGGTGCAACACCTGTAAATACTTAGACTCCTCAATTTCAATTTCGGCTCCAAAATGTAGGTTCAACATAACCCACAGTTTCACTTGCACTTCCTCCAACCTCATTTACTGTATCTCTTGCAGTAAATGTCCCATGCTTTACATCGGAGAAACTGGAAGACGTTTAGGTGACAGGTTTGTTGAACACCTTCGTGATGTCAAATACAATGTGCCAAACAAACCTGTTGCCAGGCACTTCAACAGTGCCCACCACTCCTTTTCCAACATGAAAATCTGTGCCATTCAGCCCATTACAGGTTGTAACGATACTCGTCGTAAACAAGAAATGCGTCTCATTTACAAACTGGGTACCATTCACCCTCACGGCCTCAATGAGCGACTCTCTTTCATTTAGCTCACTCCACCACCATATTCCACACCTTTTCCTTAACCTTTTTCTGATGATTTAAATAGTAATTTATAACCTGTTTCTTTGCCTATTTGCAGGTACCTGACCCACAAATTGGGTCAGCACCTGCACACAGGCTAAAATTACATATTAATTTATTTGTTTACTTTGTTTTTATTGGCTTACATGTGTTCACGTGATTCCCATTGTAGCTCTGCTATAAATACGCGTGACCACATGTGACTTGCTTACTAATTTCTCCTGACGAAGGGCCTTCGCTCGAAACGTCGAGAAGATTTTTCTCTGTTTTTCAGGCCAACGTGACTTAACCCTGGTAATATATACTATTTAATACCACTCTCCTGCCGTAGCCGTAGTCCATTGTCAGGATCTTAAAGTCCCTTCAGGGGGGGGGGGGGAATTTCCTGTGACACCGGATCACCTGAGGCTGAGGTAGTATTATGAAAATGTTCTCTTACGTGCCACAGCCACCGCTTCACAATTTATGTCAACTCCAAATTGTCATTAACCCATTGGTAGCTCTCCCCTTGACCACCTTGACAAGTATATAAAATCGTCTGGCGTTAGCCAGAGTAAAATACTAAAGTCTGAATCAGTCCCAGAAGACTGATTCAGCCAGCCGGTTGGAACGGCAAGATCACCCGCCTCAGTACTGACGAATATCATAAAAATTTGTCGTCTCAACCAATAGGAAAGCGAGTCCGTACGACTTTGGACGACTGAGTCCTTCAGTTAACAAGGTTATTCGTTCGTCCTCGTTGGATTGTGCAGGTTCACTAATTAGACTTATCGTGGATTCTGTTAAATGTTAATTACATGAAAAGCCAGCTGGGAGTCTCAAAATTTCAGTTCGGTGTCAGCAGGCGACCTGAGATTATATAGCAAAACACTACAGCCGTGCTACAACCGACCCAAAGTCAGTCCAGCCCGAGTTTGGGTCGGCCTCATGTAAACACCCCTAGAGTATATAGTCTGTTAAGGCTGATTTCCACTCAGGAAAATTTTCCTCTCAGGAAAATTTTCCTCAGGACAGAAACGGACAGGGAAGTTTTCTTTGTCTTGTGAGCTCTCGCTCGGAACTAATGACTTTAACACAAAGAAAACTTTCCTTTCCGTTCCTATCCTGCGGAAAATTATCCTGAGTGGAAACTAGCCTTTATCCAGGACGTCTGCTCCAAAAACATTAAATAAAGTCAATCAGAAATAGAAACAACGAATGAAGTGTAGTCCTAAGGTATTCTTGGAGGAAATTTAACAAAATAATTCATTAGCAGCTATTGTATTTAGAAGTAATATTGGGCATTTCACTCGATTACAGATGTTCTAGGGATTTTTGGTGAAGGAAAATTCGAGTGCAGAATACATACATTTTAAGACCAAACCGGGACCAGTTGCGAAAAATGCAACTACACAGGCCTTCCGGCAGGAATTGAACCCACGACCTTGCGATTCTAGTGCAATGCTCTGACCACTGAGCCACGGAGGCCGTTGCCGAGAGCCTGATCGTGAGTTCTGTATATATTAAGGTGGTAATATGCCAGGAGAGAATTGCATTTTTCGCAACTGGTCCCGGTTTGGTCTTAAAATGTATGTATT
The DNA here is from genome assembly GCA_964035015.1 of Corallium rubrum. Lineage (NCBI taxonomy): Eukaryota > Metazoa > Cnidaria > Anthozoa > Scleralcyonacea > Coralliidae > Corallium > Corallium rubrum. Next base: position 2,865,340 of record OZ036004.1, read on the forward strand.
CTGCACTCGAATTTTCCTTCACCAAAAATCCCATTGTATTTAGAGTATATGTTTTCCTCGAACATGACCACCGTTTCTTTATCTTCTAAATCTGAAGCCCAGGGATTGATTGCAAACCACCAATACTATTAATCCCTGCGATTAATTTCAAATGCCAAGATGGCGTTTTAATTATTGCTCCAAAGTCAACTCAAAATTAATATTATGGCGTTATGGAACGCCACCGATGGAGGCACCGGTGCGCAACGACCCATGAAGTGTCATTATAAAAAAATCTGCATGATAAATAGACACAAACAAACTGAACACCAATAATTTCTGACTTTCCTAACCCAGAGTCCCAATAGCTTAGTGGTCATAACGTTGGTATACGAAACTTTGGGTTCGAAATCAGTCGATTCCGGCCGCGGTTATTTTCTCTCTTCTCACGCTCTACTATTGACAAACTTTTAAAGAAAGAAACCCTTTGGGGACACAATATATAGTGCATGCTGATTCAAACTAATTCTTTTTCTATCCAATAATGTACACTGCTAAAGAATATAACTGGATCTCTAAAATCATTCCACATTACGATTTACGATGAATCAGGAATTATAACAGATATATAGAGAACGGACGAAATCGTATCCATTATACATAATGTACGCAATGGTGTTTTTAATTTTGCATGGGTCATTGCACTCCAAACTTTAAAGAGGTTCTTTCGAGAATATCGTGGAAAAACAAACCTAGTCTAAGCAATAAAAGTAGTCAAAAGTCTACGTAGTCAAACCTAAGGTAATAAAAGCTCTCGATTTTTTTTACCCAAAACTTCTTTCCCATCGCGTCCGATTCTCATGCACGCGGCTTCATGCACTCACTGCCTGACTGATCAAATTAGCAGAGTGTCAACGAAATTATATTTAATAATACCATGAGAGCAAGCTAGGGAACAGTTGGTTACTGTAAGCCTGTAATTGTGATCAGTAGAACTTATTTAAATTAAAAACGCTAGCTTTCGTTAGGTTAGAGTCAAGACAGTTATGCTAAACAGACCACTTCCACTTATTCCCTTGGTGGATCGGACATATATATGTCCTTTATAAACAACAAAATGTTAATGACTCTTTGCTTCTATTAACCGTGGTTGAACATCGGAGCTTTGAAGTTGTCCTCCAGATCCACCATTCCGACGAAATGTGCAAAACTTCTATTTGCTGCTTAATATGCTATACCTAGCTATACCGAACAACCCAAACTCTTACTCATCTACACAAGTACTGATATGCATGTGTTTTAATATAAACTACATGGCTGAACAACACTACAAATCATTAGTTTAGTTGCTGTTTGCAACTAAAGCAACCAGAATACCCAAATCCACAATAATTATAGATCAAACGGTATATTCAGTTAAAACTACAGATGGAGACTCACCTGAGATATATGGATTCCATGACAAGCTCAGTGCAAAAAGTCATACGCTTGAGAAGACCTTTAAGATGCAACTAACCAAGTGAATCGAAACACTTGGTTCTTATAATCTCAATTAGACAAAGCATCATGTTTACTGAGTAGGGGGTGGAGATAAATAGAGATTAATATGCAGATTTTAAACTAAGGGGAGCACGTACGGGTGGCGTGTGCTGTTAGCGCGCTGCCTCTCACCAAAAAGTTAAGCCCGGTTAGATGGGGTTAGTACTTGGATGGATGACCGCTTGGGAATGACCCCGTTGTCGGGCTTGGACTCAACGCGGGTTTCCGCTAGGCGAAAAATGTCGCGCGAAGAGACATATTTCCTTTTGTCTCGCAAGCTCTCGAGTGGAACTAATTAGCTAGACAAAAGAAAAATGTCGAGTCGGTCGACAAATGTCGCCTAGTGGAAAACCGCCTTAATGTGAGTAGAGTTGTAGTTGATCTCTCCTGTGCTTCGAGGGTTTTTCACCGGGTTCTCCAGTTTTCCTCCCTCCATAAAATCAACACCTAACATCTTAGCTGTGATCCGTGGTCTGAACGGTGTCGTTGGCGGCTGCTTGGAGCGCCTTTGATTAGACTTGGATCAAGTCTGTCTCTCAATTCAGCCGCTGGCTGCAAGCCAGCCAGTCCTTTATCCTTTATCCTCTCCTTTATCCTTTATCCTAAGATTCATTTACAGATTTCAAATCGAGATTTAGCCAGCAATAAATGCCTGGTCTAAACTAGTAAAAAATAGGTAGGTTTCTCCACCGCAAAAAGAATACGGCAAAGAATACACAAGTATATGTTTAAAGATGTGAGGAGGAAGATGGAGGTTAAAAAGCAACATGAATTTTACAATTTAAAAACGTCAAGGCTACTGACTCGTAGATTTTCGATAGATGAAATCGGAGTTTCGACTGCGCATACAATCTGAGTCGGGATGAATTAAAACGTAGTTCATTTATAGCATGAGGCTGAAGCAGCCGTAGTAAACACAACTTTAGGTATAAAATTTGCTTATCGATTATCCTTGGCAATTATCCTAAACGTAGTGTCTAAAAATAATGAACTCAAAACATGAAAAAACAGTCCCAGCCTATGTTATCTTCCCGTTATGCTTTAATAGACACGATGTAATTTGCATAGGGGCCCAAATTGAACAGGAAACTAACTTGCATGTGGGCTTAAATGAAACTACAATTTGGTGTACACAAAGCTAGTTTATTAACTTCTAAAACGCCTCGATCAGTACTGCTAGAATGATTGTATGTAGTGTCTTAATGAAGTCAATCTCAAGCAACAGTTTGGATCTTTCAGTCAGTTGACGTCGTTGTCGACGAAGTATAGCGCAGGGGCAGCGTGGCCCTCGATGATCTGTATACCTTGTGGGCCACAACAATTTGTGACTAGTGGGCTCAAATATTTTGTAGATGCTTAGCTGGTTGGGCAATAATTTTTAACCACTGCAGCACAAAACTTGAAGTGCAATTTAGATTATGGAATACTGCAGTTCTATAGCGTTTCAAGCTAAGGCCTTTTATGAGAGAAACGTACAGTTCAATTCATATCATAAAACCTTAAAGTGTATATGAAACGAAAATTAAGTTTGTCTTATTTGAAAGAACTCTTAAAATAATGAGGAATGTCAATTCACAGCTTTTTCACATTTTACTTAGTTCTTGAGATATTTAGACTTATGTGATATTCAAATGAGATAACTTATGGTTCGTTTTTTTCTAATTAACATATTCGAAAATCATGAATATTTTTAAGATTATTGATCAAAATCACTTGTAACTTGTCTTTCATGTTTAGTTGCATGAACTGTAGCAATATACAAAGTTTCAAGTGATTTTGTTCAATAATCTTAAAAATATTCACGATTTTCGAATATGTTAATTAGAAAAAAACGAACCATAAGTTATCTCATTTGAATATCACATAAGTTTAAATATCTCAAGAACCAAGTAAAATATGAAAAAGCTGTAAATTGATATTCCCCATTATATTAAGAGTTCTTTCAAATAAGACAAACTTAATTTTCGTTTCATATACACTTTAAGTATTTCGATTTTTTTTCCAATTCAACGTTGCCTATGCAGCACATTTATTTTATAGTGTTTTTATTATAATATTAATCCGTGTATTGAAAATAACAAGACTGTGTGCAACTACTGTACACGTTAGATTCTATAAAATATTGTATCGTTGTTTTTCTGTTTTTAAACTTTTAAAATTTTGCTAAAAGGTGTTGTCGGAACGCAGGAAATTTCATTTCAGACACCCAATTTTCAAAACTTTTCTGGGGGAGCATGTCGGCAGTTCTAAATTCTTCCTATGATGACCCCTGAAAGTGGGCCCTAGAATGTGATTTCCCGGCCCCTATTTCAGCGTTGTATACTGAAAAATAACTTGACGGGACGGCGAGGACAGCGTTGAGATTACTTTGGGAACAAATGGGAACCATTCAGGCATTCTCTTTGTTTTGCAGTAAGGTATTTTGTTTGAAGGACGTCATCGTTGAGGTTGCTGTTGTAGATTTGAGTCGCTAGTGCGTGAATGGTGAAATTACGTGCGTGCGTACGTACAGTAACATATAATTAGAGACCTTTACTACCTGCGCTAATTGTCGCACAACAGATAGCCTGCGTAGCGGCGCTTGGGGTTGGGGCCTTGGGGGGAATGCAGCGACGAGCGAGCGACGAAGTTGCGAATGGACGAATTTAATTCGAATTAAATTCGTCGGTAATACGACGTAAATGCGACGTCGAGTTAAATGTCGAATTTCAGCCGAATTTAATTGTTTTTACTTGGACGCGTGGAGCCTGAAAACAATTCCTTGAAAACATGGCGCCGAATTGTCACAGACAGAATCAACCTCGTCCCCAGGGCATTTTGCCTCCACGTTCGGAGGTCGGCGAAAATGGCCCTGGCATCGGCTGGTCACGTGACACCCAGAATTTTGGGGTGTTTTGGCAAGAAAATTTATGCGGTCTTTGTGTTTTGTTTTTGTATAATACGTATACTCATGAATAATGAATAAGAAATATTTAACGCTCTGCCGAATCACTCATGTGAACCTTTATCATAAATGCAACTGGCTAGCATTATTCATCATGATACTCCCCACGATTATCCAGGATACATTTAAATGTCGGGAAGAAACATATATCTAATGTTGTTCTTGACTTTAACCAAAGCTATCGTTACAATTCTTTGGATGAACTTCGCAGAGTGGATTTATTGCAATTCATATTTTGATGAATAAATTACACTGTATCTGAATTAATCAAGTTTTTAAACCGGCCAATCCGATTATAGAATCGACCAGCCGATGCCAGGGCCATTTTCTCCGACTCCCAACGTGGAGGCAAAATGCCCTGGCGACGAGGTTGAGACAGAAGAGAAACATTTAATTTAATTTAATTCGTGTGTCGAATTTAATCGAGTTTAGTTATACGTCGCAGTTTCGTCGAAAAAAATTCAAACAATTATATAAACTCGTCTATTGTGCGACGTTTAATAGCGCAGGCCTTAGATCCACGTTTACCGCAAACTGCGCACTCCAGTTTGCGGTTTGCCGTCAGTGATGTTAGAAGTTGGGACAATTTGTACATTTAGTTTGAAACCTATGTAATTAATGCAAGGCGGTTTACATTAATTGTAAACTACCGCAGAAAAACAACTAAACTATATGTATGCCAATAAAATATACAGGAATTAATCCAAAGCGAATAAATAGCTATCTTCTCCACCGGGTTCACTGTAGCCTGCGTAGCTGGCGGTTTTAAGGGGTTGGGGGGGGGGGGGGGGTCAGAACGGGTGAGGGCGAAGGAGCGGGCGAGGGCGAAGAAACGAGCGAGGGCCGAAAACCGCCCCTTCCCCCCGCCGCGCCCCTTCTCTTCGCCTAGCTTCGCCCGCTTTTCCGCCCTCGCCCGTTTCTTCGCGACCCCAACCCACTGATCTTAAATAATAGACTCATTATACTGGATGGAGCATCCGGTGCTCGCTGTGAAGTCGGAATAAATTAGTGGCGGCCATTTCAAGTGGGACCCACTTGGTTTTCATACAGCCACATTTAAGTTCTCCCATAGCGACAGATACATGTCACAAAAATTTAGCTGGTTTTCGTTAAAAATCCGATCATTTAAAGCGAAAACCAGAGGCGAAAACTATGATTCAGCAATATTGTGGGTCCCACCGGATATGGTGGCCGCGAGATTTTTAGCCTCACTTCCGACTTCAATTTTTGCCACGCGCGAAACAATAGATGCTCTATCCAGTATAATGAGTCTATTATTTGAGATCAGTGCCCCAACCCAGCACAACACCCCCCCAACCCTTAAAACCACCAGCTACGCAGGCTAGGTTCACTGTCCCACAGTAAATCAATAAAAATTATTCCAGTATTAAATCGTAAATGAATTCGCAATGTGTTGTGGTGTAACCAGGGTAACAAGCATAACTAAAAGTACTTATGCTTGTTACCCTGGATAGACCACAATGCATTGCGAATTCAAGATGGCGCCGCTATTGGTGAAAATGCCATTAGACTACGCCTATGGTTCTCGTCTGGTCAATCCATAGCTGAATCAAACCCTAATCCTAAATATAACCCTTTCTCTAAAGCTAATCCTAAATCAATTCAGTCGCAATATTTTAACGTCACAACATCAATTTAGTGCTCGGGTTTCAAAAGGCCGGATGCGACGCAGGCTAAATATCAGCCTAACCAAAAATAATGTTAGCAACCGGAACTCAGTCGCTGCCACGCCGTATCGGTTTCCAAACGGCTTCATCCGATCGGAACTGATACAATGAGCACCCCAGTATGACAAATCATGAGTAGATTACATCAACGAGACTCTAATGAACTGACAACCCCAGTACATGGACAACGATTAATATGGTCTATTCTTCAACAAACCAAACAGCAGGCGGCAGAAGGGTGATGATAACCTTCCATATTTTGGCAGTTTGTTAGTGTTACACTGTTACTGCCGATATTTGCCTAGTTCGGACACAGTAAACATGTTATCTCGTTTAAAATACCTCTCTTTCTTTGTTATAATTGCCTTGACTGTTTTATCTAAAGTTCATACAAAGCAAATATACATTATTCGAGGAGAGCAAGCTGTGTTTACAAATCCTAAATGTTTAGGTATTAACCAAGCCAGTTGTTCGGACTGTAAAGGTCTCAATGCTGTCTGTGTTAACAATAAGAACTGTAGCAGTTGCCGATGTAATGGAAACAACCGAACGTTTGTGTCAACGAGAGGACAATATGGCCAATGTGTGGAGAATGAATATTTGTTATATGTCACATGTAAGTATTTATAGTGTATACAATCGCCCGAATCATATAAGCTGTATGGATCTTTACTATATCCCATTGGCTATTGGCTATTGACTCAAGCAATTTTGACATTGAGTCCGAGATAAATTTATATAGTTAGTGCGTTCACTAGAAAGTCTGTCGTTGGCGGTGGCACCAGACGGGCAACTGTCACAAACATGTACTAAAAATATCCCAACCATGTAATGACTTGAACCTAAGGAGTGCTAGTGGTTATAGCTGTGCTGTTGCAAGCATTTTCATCTATTTAATTTCTCAACATCAAGCAGTAGATGTTGAAAAGGTCACCGTCCGCTTAATGTTAAACATTAACCCTTTGAATTAAATTAGAGTATTTAATTACTCTAGCTAAACGCCAGACGTTTTTAACAGAAAAACGGCTCGGGCCAATGGTTTACTAGTATTTACCAAAACATTAATTAGCCGCCTTTACGTTTTTAATTATTTTTATAAGTTGGAGGTAAGTTTTAGGGTTCCGTTGAACCTAAATTGACAGATCTTAATATATTCTTTCTTTTTTATTTAACTTAATTTCGCCCATATTAAGTCTAGGTATCTACAATACAATCAATATCCTATAATTTGATAGGGCTAGGCCTACTAGAAACCCTTGATGATATTAGTCATTGTTATGATATTGTGTTGTGTGATTTCTCTCCAGAGTACAATCAGTCTTTAATGACTTTCGTACAGCAGGTTGTAGACTTTAAGGCTAGTTTCCACTCAGGAACATTTTCCACAGGATAGGAACGGACATGGAAGTTTTCTTTGTCTTATGAGCTCTCGGTCGGAACTAATGACTTTAACACAAAGGAAACTTTCCTGTCCTTTCCAGTCCTATCCGGCGGAAGATTTCCTGAGTGGAAATTAGCCTTTACAATGATTTTCTGTTTAGCATCAGTCAATCCACCACAAAACGTTAAGTAATTTGAATTTAAGATGAGTCATTTGTGTTTTTATTGAGTCGTTTCACAAGTCAATAGGCTATTCTGTTTCACTACCGTAATATTTTTAGTGCTAACGGCCGCCCATAACTTTCGGCTCATTTTCGGAGGAAAGGCTGTTCGTCTTCCGGTGATTCACAAGGGTCAATGTCTTGTAGTTGACCTTTTACGGTCTTGATCTTTGGATTGATACTGAATTTCCGTGTCCAGCTTCGCCGTTCTAGACGGGAAGTTCTATCCTCCCAAATGAATAACTATTTATTTGTGACAAATCATTCGTTCAGTTACCTACGTTATTCATATCAATTGAAACACTGAAAATTTGTCACCATTCAATGAATAATTTGTTCAACTGCTCAAATACGTAAAACGCCTTGGATAAAATTATCCAAACAGTGAAATAAAAGTAGCGTGCTGCGTAGCCACGTAGGCAGCGTTGAAACAACAATCGAAATATAGTACTGTATGGTTTGATATACTCCCTTCGTCAGAGGTACCCAGTCTGGAACCAGGGTACGTCAGAGGGGCCTTCGCTCGAAACGTTAGACTCCTACGGCTACGTCCTCTGTTTCAGCAATATATCAAACCTTACCATATTTCGATTGTTGGATAAAATTACTTTTTCAACAACGTCTATCTTTTTGCTCTAACGCCAGACTAATTTACTCGTCAACACCTCGGAAAGTCATGCAGCAACATGAGCGGTCGTACCCAGATATTTTATATCACTGTTCAGGTTCATCAACAATCTTTAAGATATAATCTGTTTAAGGCGGTTTTCCACTAGGCGACATTTGCTGACCGACTCGACATTTTTCTTTTGTCTTGGCTAATTAGTTCCACTAGAGAGCTTGCGAGACAAAAGAAACTGTCGCTTCGCGCGACATTTTTCGCCTCGTGTAAAAGGTAAGAAAATCGATTGGGAAGTTTAATAGTTCAAGTCAGGGTGAATTTGTACCGATTTACAGCACCTGATTAAACATTCATTTCTTTTGAATTTATTCATGAGCGGCCAACGTTTAGACCCATTTCTGTTGTGTTTTCTTTATGAATTATTATTATTAATATATTTACTTTTTACTTTCTATTTTAATAAAGCTTATAACTCCTCGTTCCTTGTTCAAGAAAAAGATAATAAAATGTGTCTCTACCAATATAAACCAGGAGGATCTAAATTTAGATTCGCTCAAGTAACCGATTCCTGCAACTACAGTACATCATCTCAGAGGTGGATTTGGAACCGAAATGGCCAACTGATAAATACAGACACATTGGAGTGTCTTGAAGAAGGATGGCAGCAGAAATTCAAAAATTATCATTTTGTTTTGCTCCAGAGATGTAATTTAAATAAAAAGAAACAATTGTGGAGATGTAAAGGAGAGAGATCATATTTCTTTTCCCAACAGGATTCACGACGATATATGAACTTTGGAAACCAGTATGGCCAGTATGTAACTAGTTATTCAAATATCATCAATCGCAGCAAATGGAGACGCTTTGGATCGAACCAGAGTATATGCTCACAAGGTAAATGGATACCGTTGATATAGTAAAAGGACTGGGTAGGAAAGCTGATGGCATAAGATGATGACAGACAGACAGACAGACAGACAGACAGACAGACAGACAGACAGACAGACAGACAGACAAACAAACAAACAAACAAACAAACAAACAAACAAACAAACAAACAAACAAACAAACAAACAAACAAACAAACAAACAAACAAACAAACAAACAAACAAACAAACAAACAAACAAACGGACGGACGGACGGACGGACGGGTGGCGGGCGGGCGGGAGGGAGGGCGGGAGGACGGACGGGAGGACGGACGGACGGACGGACGGACCGACAGACAGACAGACAGACAGACAGACAGACAGACAGACAGACAGACAGACAGACAGACAGACAGACAGACAGACAGACAGACAGACAGACAGACAGACAGACAGACAGACAGACAGACAGACAGACAGACAGACAGAGACAGGCAGGCAGGCAGACAGACAGACAGACAGGCAGACAGTCTGACAAACAGACAAACAAACAAACAAACAAACAAACTAACAAACAAACAAACAAACAAACAAACAAACAAACAAACAAACAAACAAACAAACAAACACACACACACAAACACACAAACACAAACAAACAAACAAACAAACAAACAAACAAACAAACAAACAAACAAACAAACAAACAAACAAACAAACAAACAAACAAACAAACAAACAAACAAACAAACAATTTTTGGTTAAACAATGTTAAAGTTAATAAAAGAGGACACTACCTTGAATAAATATTTTAATGCTCTATTTTTATGCCATCCATTTCTTAGCTGTAGGGTGTGAAAGATTCGTCAATGGCTCTGCTTTGATTATTCTGGATAAAACCAAAGATAGAGACCTAGTTAAGAACATAGGACAGAAAGAAATTGTGCTTGATAAGAAGAACATTAATTGTTCCATCTTGCAGGAACAAACACAATGTTTACATCAAGATGTTTGGAAATCACTATCTTTAAAAGATAATATTTTTAAGATTTTTACAAGTGAAGAGAAGACATTTCTAATGGTAAGAGAGTAATTTGAACGAACCAAAATATATAGAGAGGATATTACACGGTGGTGCGAAGATATGGATTTTATCTTCGAGTGGTGAAAACAATATTTTACGAATGAGCCTAGCGAATGAGTAAAATATTGTTTTCACCACGAGAAGATAAAATTCATATCTTCAAGCCAGCGTGTAATTTTCTTTTTATTATATAGATTCAATGCAAAAAGAGATAAAATTCTTAATGACGTCATTGATATCTTCACCAGTGAGGATATGGAAAATACGACACTGCATATTTTCTAATAAAACTCTCGCATCTATATAATAAACACAGTTATTTGAAAGACAAAACAGTAGAGTGCTGCGTAGGCAGTGTTTTTAGATAGAGCAAAGTGAGAAGATGATAAATTGCAGAGGATACTTGACATCTTGCTCTGATGAAGGGCTTCGCTTGAAACGTCAGTATTTCGTTAGCAAAACTATTCTCGGCAGTTTACCGCGTTTTCACTTGGCTCTACTTTAAGACAACTGCAGTCACTATACTCTTACACTTGAAAATTGACAAAGCCAACGTTTTAAAAGAGGTCCAATTCATTTTATAAAGTAATATAACTAAAACCAGTTATATCACATTATAAGTATACACAAGTATAGTATACACAAGTATATATATGTCACATTTTACGATTTGTTTTTAATTTTACAGTGGAATTTAGACAACACTCCTGACGACTGGACGGGCATAGTTATAAAATTACAATTTCATTGTAAAACTGACTCGAGCATCGAAAAACAGGAACACTGTGTTTTGATGAAATTCAAGGGAACCTTTAATGGTGGGTATATAAACTTAACTACTTTGTCTCGGATTCTCTTAAGATAGCTTGATATAAGAAAAATCTATGAAAATTCAGTCTTTTTTCTCTAAAACATTTTGCTAGGTTTGTGCTTCATTCTAATGCATAGTTCTTTTCATAGCCCGGCCTATAGTATTACTCTTGACTATTTAAAAGAATTAGACAGTCCACTGACAGTTTTCAAGTATATGGAGAAATCAGTTTCGACTTACAACTCGAAATTTCGACTTATATAACTCGAAATTTCGACTTAAAACTCGAAATTTCAATTTATAACTCGAAATTTCGACTTACAACTCGGACTGAAGCCAATTGTCTTGTTTTTGTCGCTTGAATTATTGTTTTTTAAGTAATTTTGGCCATGGGGAGCGCGCATGGCAGCTGTTATGTGCTTCGAGATATTTTTTATACCGGGTTCTCCGATTTTCCTCCCTCCGCAAAATCAACAGCACAGTTTCCATAATTCTACGAACTAGTTCCATCTGTCAGGAAGGGGTGAGGGAATGCAATGGGCCCTGCTATCAATAAATACAGTTGTTTTGATTTTTTGAAGGTTTCTCAAGCCCAACCAAACCAGGTGGTCCAAGTTTCTCTATACCAAGACCAACACTGAGACAGACTAGTAGAGATAGTCAGAGCTCTAAACTTATCATTATAATTGTGTGCGTAATTCTGGTCGTGATGGCAATTACTGCAGGGATTGGATTGATGTTGTACAAGAGAAAAAATAGGTATGACAAACACAACAACTATATGAGATATATGGCGTTCTTTTTCTCACCCTATTGCACCTCAACCACCCGATCTCATATCATATCGTACTGTACTGTATCATGTTGTAATGTATATATATATATCATGCACAAATCTCTACTCTACTCTACTCTACTCTACTCTACTCTACTCTACTCTACTCTACTCTACTCTACTCTACTCTACTCTACTCTACTCTACTCTACTCTGCTCTGCTCCGCTCCGCTCAACTTCCACTCCGACTTCCACTCCGACTTCCACTCCGACTCCCACTCCGACTTCCACTCCGACTTCCACTCCGATTCCTCCTCCGATTCCTCCTCCTCTTCTTCTTCCTCCTCCTCCTCCTCCTCCTCCTCCTCTTCCTCCTCCTCCTCCTCCTCCTCCTGTTCCTACTCTACTCTACTTTACTCTACTCTACTCCAGACTTGTTAACTTTTTCAAAACAGTATTTTAAATCTATTTTTCAGACGTCAAGAGCAAAGAGCACACTCAAACGGTAAGAAAGATCCCTTTTGTGGTTTTCTAATGAATTATGAATGAGCTTTTGAAGAAATGTTTAAAACATGAACCAGCAATGTTATTAGACCGAAGAAAACATTGTTTTTTGTTCTCTCTTTTGCAGAAACGACGAACCGTGATACACAAAGTCGGATGCTTGCTGGAATCACAGACAACAGGAATGAATATCCTCCCACTACTGACGTTGGTAAGACCATCTAACTTAAGTGATCCGAGCTGCATTTATAGGACTATTCATGTCAAAAATAAATTTATATTTAAATAAAAAATCCTTGCAAAACGAAGTGGTTTTTTTGACTGCAGTATTTCTTTGACCACGCACGACCGAATTACATAATGCAGTGATAGAAGCGAGAAGTTGTGGTTTATTATTTATTGCATAGCTTTCGACCTGTTGACTCAGACCTTCATCAGAGAAAATCCTCTGATGAAGCATTTGCTCTGATGTAGGCCAGGTCGAAAGCCAAATAATATACAATTATTGGATGAGGTTGAGCATGATATCAAGAATTATCAAGGCCGAGGTTTGTGTTATCTGCCGAAGCCGAAGGCTTATGCGGATAACACAAACAGAGGCCTTGATAATTCTTGATATCATGCGGTAACCGAATTCAATAATTGTTTTATTATACAATTATAAATGTAGAAGCCTTTAGAAAGTTTTTTACAAAGTTAGGTAAAAATAGTAAATATTCATACCGTCTTCAGAATTAGTTCGAGGTTCGCTAACTTTTTTCGCTTTCAGATACAATTTTCTCTTTCAAAAACTGCTTTAAACTCTAACAGCTGTATGTGTAGCTCGCTTGTTTTTTTCTTGGTGGTTTTAGCGTCAACAAAACGTGCCAAATCCGCCGGATTAATCCGCTTCTGATCTTCACTCCTACGGACGGCCGCCATGTTTGTTTTGTTCAAACCGCTGACCAGCGCGTCATAGCTACAGATAATTTTTGATATTTCGTTCCTGGGGGCAAGACATCATGAATTATTATACAATACTGATACAATCTCAACTGTGATTGGCTAAAAACCTACAGATAATTCTTGATGTCTTGCCACCTACAAAATATCAAAAATTATCTGTAGCCATGACGCGCTGGCCAGCGGTTTGAACAAAACAAACATGGCGGCCGTCCTTAGGAGTGAAGATCAGAAGCGTATTAATCCGGCGGATTTGGCACGTTTTGTTGACGCTAAAACCACCAAGAAAAAACAAGCGAGCTACACATACAGCTGTTAGAGTTTAAAGCAGTTTTTGAAAGAGAAAATTGTATCTGAAAGCGAAAAAAGTTAGCGAACCTCGAACTGAAGACGGTATGAATATTTACTATTTTTACCTAACTTTGTAAAAAACTTTCTAAAGGCTTCTACATTTACAATTGTATAATAAAACAATTATTGAATTCGGTTATCGCATGATATCAAGAATTATCAAGGCCTCTGTTTGTGTTATCCGCCTCAGCCTTCGGCAAATAACACAAACCTCGGCCTTGATAATTCTTGATATCATGCTCAACCTCATCCAATAATTGTATATTATCTGTAGGTTTTTAGCCAATCACAATCGAGATTGTATAAATATTGTATAATAATAAATAATAACACGGAGTTCCCACAAATTATGGTTTCTGTTACAATTTATGATAAGTTGTACGTATACATGTAGTGCATGTGGTACGTTTGCGAGCTTGGTGTAATGGAACAGACGTTTCAGAAGGTTGCGGGTTCGAGTCCCGCTTAGAGCTCAGAGTTTTTCTGAACATTACCAACTAACACAGCTTGTACAGCAAACAACAGACAATTATTACTAACATCAAGCTGCAAGCGTTTGGTTAGAAAAGATTTCTGAGCCGCAGACAGGGATTGAACCTGCAACCTTCTAATGACCAGTTAGACGCTCTAACCATTGAGCCACTGAGGCTCAGATGGTGAGCTAAAGCTGGATTTCCACGCGCGAAGCGACATTTTCTTTTGTCTCGTGAGCTCTCAGGTGGAACTAATTAGTCAAGACAAAAGCAAAAGGTCGCTTCACTCGAAAAATATCGCATCGCCTACTAGGGGAAAACAGTCTTTAGGTTGCAAATTCATAGTCATATGTGCTCCCATAGTCAATCGAGATATATGGTCTGGAAACTCGGCAAACTTCAAAGCGCCTGTAATGAGCTGTGATTTTATGTTGAACCGTACCTTACACCGTGCACATCCTTTGTTTTAGGTTTATTAATATTTAAATCGCACGGTTGAGTGATTGAACTGAAACGTTGCTATTGGACAATTCGTTCATTATACTAAAATACAATGTGTTCAGTGACCGTGCACAAAAATGCATAAAGGCGAACAAAAAGATAGACCGAAGACTTTAGCTAAGTTTCCAGACCATATCTCGATTGACTGTGGTGCTCCTAAGTGGTAGCGTTGGCATATGAGATGGAGTTAAAATTACAATTTGTCACTAAGCTAATATTCAAAGATTTAATGTTGTGTTTAATATATTTTTCCTTGTCGTAGGAATGCAGAGCCATGACGCCGAAAATACCTCGGAGGCAATTTACGAAGTACCGGCAACGCCCTACGTACAATCGTGGACAAAAGTTGTTGAGAAACATGATTTTCCAACATATTTCAAGTTTAATATAAATTTGTACAAATCCAGCACCCCTCCCCCCCTAAACAATGTTGGCAATGTTGGGCAGGTATATTAAGATAATTTTTACAACATTTTCAACATTGAATCGGGGGGGAGGGGTGTGAAAACTCATTTATATTGATGAGTTATTGATTATCATTGATTTTCTCAACAATTTTGTCCACGATTGTCTGAATCAGTAGACAATCAACTTTTAAGAATAAATAGGTATAGAGGAAATTAGGACACACGTCATTCTTATAAAATTCTGACCTATTTCATTATCCATAAAAATTTATGAATTTTTTAAATCAACTATCACGCATTCCTAATTAATGACGTCATAAACATGGCGTTTTCGGGAATGATCAAACCTGAAGTTAGAGCTTATATAAAATATTTAAAGAAAATTGGGAAACAAAAAGCAAACGAGGTTCCAAACGAGTGCAATGTATCATTAGCAACTGTTTATCGCATATGGAATGAAAAATTTAATGAAAACAATGTGAAATGCAACAAAAAACGCAAGAAATCAGGCAGATCTGAAAAGCTGACATCACGAGAAAAGCGTTGTATCCTTCGAGAACTGAAAATGTTAAGAAAAGAAAATGCAAAGTTTACGTCAAAAAAATTACTTATTAGATCTGGAGTAAATCCCAAAAAAGTTTCTTCAAGAACCGTACGACGACTGTTAAATAGAAACGGATATCGATACTTGCAGGCAAGAAAAAAAGGACTTTTGAATGATGTGGATATCCGCCGAAGATTTCAATTTGCAAGAAGAATGAGAAGAGAATACGCTGAAGACATTTGCACCGACCAAATCGCTTTTTTCCTCGACGGAGTAGGCTTTATTCACAAGACAAATCCCGCAGATGAAGCCAAAGCTCCTAGGGGACGCATTTGGAGGAGAAAAGATGAGGGTCTCTAGCTAGAGGATGTACGGCAAAGGGTGCCCACGTGGAGTCTGGGGGAAGAGTTGTAAAGATGATGGTAGCTGTTAGCCATGGAGCAGGAGTTGTGTTGTGAGAACAATACCAGAAGCTAGATGGACCGTACTTTCAAAGCCTTATTTACAGAAACTTTAAGCGTATGTTTGCTGAAGCAAAGAAAAGACGCTCTCGGCTCTGGGTACAAGATGGTGATCCAAGCCAGAATAGTGCTGCTGCTAGAGAAGCGATGAAATCGGTGCGTGCGAAATTACTTTCCAGACATCAATCCCATTGAGAACTTTTTCCACCTTGTCAAAAAGCAACTCGCTGTTGATGCCCTCGCCCAAAATATACAGAAAGAAAGTTTTGAGGAGTTCTCCTCCCGAGTGCAGGGTACCATTCTGAACTTTGACAAAGCAGTAATAAACAAAATTGTAGAAAGCATGGATAAACGAATGAGGATTATTATTAATTCGAAAGGAAACCGTATAAAATATTAGAGTTCATATATATAAACACGCATACAGCGTATCGCATATCACTTCCGTATCTAATTACACAACACACACACACACACACTTCTCGTGTCTGAGATGGATTGAATACAAATATAAAGCTTATTGTCTAAGTAAGGGAAAATCGGAGAAGAAGTCACTGTTCTATGTCATTCAAACGAAAGTACATTTAGCAACTAAAAAAAAATATTGGAAGATGTAGTAATCGGAACGATTTAGAACGAGTAACCACGAGTAACCACGTTCCACTAAAGATATTATTATTCATAATCTATATTATTTTCCGTTGGTGACTCGTGGTGACTCGTGGTTACTCGTTATATTACTGCTCTATATACAAAATAGTGTTCGAAATGTTAGGCCAGTATAAGGTTTGCAAAACATTTGCAGCACGGAGGGATTTCTGAAGCATAACTGGCGAATGATGCGAGAACAGCATTCGCCAAAGATCGCCGTGTAGGGAAACGATTCAAGTCGGCTTGGCTATAGGTTATCAAGTACACCTTGCGAAGACTTCTGCGATGCAGTTCGTCGTGTTCAGTGGGGTTTATCTGGCTATCGTTAATGACAATAATGTCCTCGTTCATATTCCTCAAACTCGCCCCATCACAATCAACTATCTGCCTTTCATTCATGTCCTCAGCGACCTCCCTGCTATTTCACGCACGAATTGAAGTATACCGAAGGTGACAGATAGGGTAATATTAAATTAATACCCATAATGCACCAGTGCTTTTTCTATGATTAATACGTAATTTGCACATTAAAGTAACAGTACATATCCATAATATTTACTCCGCCCTCCATATGTATGACGTTTAGGGCACTGAAACATATTGTTCTGCTAGTCGCAGCCTACAGACAATCGTGGACAAAAGTTGTTGAGAAACATGATTTTCCAACATATTTCAAGTTTAATATAAATTTGTACAAATCCAGCACCCCTCCCCCCCTAAACAATGTTGGCAATGTTGGGCAGGTATATTAAGATAATTTTTACAACATTTTCAACATTGAATCGGGGGGGAGGGGTGTGAAAACTCATTTATATTGATGAGTTATTGATTATCATTGATTTTCTCAACAATTTTGTCCACGATTGTAGGTAGGTAGGTAGGTAGAAAGGAAGGAAGGAAGGAAGGAAGGAAGGAAGGAAGGAAGGAAGGAAGGAAGGAAGGAAGGAAGGAAGGAAGGAAGGAAGGAAGGAAGGAAGGAAGGAAGGAAGAAAGATAGTAAGGAAAGAAGAAAGGAAGGAAGGAAGGAAGGAAGGAAGGAAGGAAGGAAGGAAGGAAGGAAGGAAGGAAGGAAGGAAGGAAGGAAGGAAGGAAGGAAGGAAGGAAGGAAGGAAGGAAGGAAGGAAGGAAGGAAGGAAAAAAATAAAGAAGAAAGGAAGGAGGAGGAAAACAAGAAAAAAGGTAGAAGGAAGGAAAGAAAGACAAAAGAAGACAGGCAAGGCAAGGAGGGGGGGGGGGGGGAGGGAGGAGGGAAGGGGAAGAGTCAAAAAAAGAAGAGAGAAGTTGAGGGAGAAAAAGAGGGGAAACTAGAGAGGCAGGCAAAGTGCAGAAACAACAATCGAAATATAGTAAGGTTAGATATACTGCCGAAACAGAAAACGTAGGAGTCTAACGTTTCGAGCGAAGGGCCTTCGGCAGTATATCTAACCTTACTATATTTCGATTGTTGTTCCTACACTGCCTACGCAGCACGCTACTTTTATTACACAAAGTGTAGGAAGGTTTAGAGAGGATTAGGAAAGAAGTGAGTGAAGAAAGAAAAGGAAGGAAGGAAAGAATTAGATAAAATCCAAATAAAAATCCTCTACTAAATAATAATAATACAAAACCTCTTTATTAGTTATTTCAGTTCTAGCAAACACAGTGAACACATCTGCCCAACCTCCATTTGAAATCCATATCTATAAAAGTAAATATATACAATTATATAGAAACTACATGTTTAGGTGAGACAGCAAAATAATTACAAACTAACTTACTTTGTTTCCATTCAGTTGATAATGTCTTCCATCTGGACTCAAAGTAGCTCTACACTGGATAGAAGCAGCATCACTTCCACTAGATATAAGAAGAAGAAGAATAGAGTAAACTATACAGCACTGTCATACTACTCAAATCAGTAGAGCGAGACATGGATGATTTTTTATCGCTTCCGAAGTGTCAGTTTTATTAACCGCAGATCATATTTCAAAGCAATCACGAGGTGTATTCTCATGTACCACGTGATAAACATCCAATCGTTAACTCGTAACTTATCACGTGGTACGTAAGAATACACCTCGTGACTGCTTTGAAATTGATCTGTGGTTAATGAAACTGTCGCTTCGTAAGTGATGAAAACATCGTCTATGTCTCGCTCTACTGATTTGAGTAGTATAATTGTTCTTAGAAAGACTTGCCAAAAGAGTTTGACTCAAAAACATTTTCTTAATATTAATTTGTAATCTGGAAAATTTTGCCTTAAAATAAAAAATTATTATAAAATTGAATAAAATAATTTGAGAGTTATAATTTCTCCTTGGCAACATTTTAGAAACATTTTGTACAAATCCTCACATATATTTCAAAAAATACCTTGATGGTTCAGTTAAACAGAATGCTGCCATGTGTTCTCCCACAGCAAGTTTTGGAAGATATTTTGCTTTCTGTTCGTCTGTACCAAATATTAAAATTCCCTTGATAATAAAAAAAATTGACATTGTACCACACCACCATCACAAACTAATTTAGAAATGTACTATGTACATACTGTATAATACAAGACATTACAGTCAAACCAGATCATTGTTCTATTGCATGCTACTTTGCAATATCGCACTGCAACATTGCAATGTTCATTGTCAATTTGGCTCGAGCAACTTGCAAATGTCTCATGAAGATTCCTCAGTAGATTCTTTGAAACGTTCATCTTTCTTTTGAGTATAAAATACAAATTTATGTTTAAAATATTACTATTGGTTAGTTTAAATAAAGAAATTTTGAATTTCAGAAATAAATTTTCCCAAAACATTTGCAAATCACGGCAACTTGTCAATGTTGCGTGGGAATATTGCAATGTAGCTTGCAAGAGAACACCCGGTTTGACTATAAAGTATATATACTGTACTGTAAAAAGAAAATAATATTATGTAATGCCAAAAAGGTGAAAGTAGACAATCAAATGCATGGAGGATAATTCAACATTCTCTTTCACAATTAGTAAAATTGTTTTTCGTGTTAGCCAGTGAGTGTAAAACAATAGAGGCCATTTTTGGCCAGCCCAAGCAGCATTTAAATAATTGTTAACCAGCGCTGTGAGTAACTTCGTTACAAGTAACTAGTTACATGTAATTGTTACTTTTTTGAGTAACTTTACCGATAACTAGTTACTTTTTTCAGAAGGTAACTGTAACTGTAACTAGTTATATACAAAAAGTAGGAATAAAAAGTAACGATAACTAGTTACATCTGCCGTTGAGAGTGCAGTTACTTTTTGCGATATCCATAATACTCCCAACCTCACTAAGTCGTCGTTCAATGTCGTATCCAGCTTTTCATTGAACTGAACACACCAGTGCCTGCAAGTGCAGCATGTGAAAGGCTGTTCAGCTGCGCAGGATTAATTTTCAGACCACATTCCTGCTGAATGACTGATCGTTTTACACTGATAAAAAAGCAAAGGGCTCTGCCGAGGGGCAAAGCACTCCAAAAAATGTGTACGAGACTTTTGGACTTCCAAAAGTCCTTGGATTTTCTCATCGGACTATCAGACTTTTGTGAATTTTTTGCGGACTTTCTCGGACTTTTGTGAAACTTATTAACGATATTTTCTCTTTATTTTTCATGTTCTGGCCAAGCATTAAGTGAAACTGGGAAATAATAAAGGCGTAGGAGCCAAATGGGAGAATAATAGGGAAATACATTCATAAAAACAGTCAAATATAAAATACAAAAAGTAAAAAAAAAAAAATATTACATATAAAAAAATATATTAAAAATTACATAAAGTAGTACTGCAGGAATTCATAGGAGAAAGTGCAGATTTCTTTGGATTTTCTGGGGATTTTGATCAATTGAGTTGGATTTTATGGATTTTCAAAGGATTTCCATGGATTTTTATGGATTTTCATGGATTTTCAAGAATTTTTTTTGATTTTTGGATTTTTAAGGATTTTTTAAAATTCTGCTGGACTTTTCGCAGACTTTTCGTCGAAGTGTACAGGATTTTTGGAGTGCTTTGCCCCTTGGGCTCTGCTTGAAATATTTTGCTATATTCAAAATTCTGCCTACACAGCACTCTACTTTTTTATATAGTTATACACAGGGGTGGCACCAGAAATTCCCCGACACAGGGGCTAAGGTCCCCGACAGGGGGCTAGTAGGGGGGTCTGGTGGCATCCTCCCCCAGAAAATTTTCAAAATATGAACGTCTAGAATAGCTTTTTCCATCTTCTCCACGTGAAATTATCGCAATAACTGACAAACTACAGCACCTATTTTCATGCTATCAATAAAGAAAAAATTGTTGAACACAGTAAATTGTGGTCATTAACCTTTACCATTTTCGTTCAATATTGCAGACAGAAAATGGAATTTTGTGTGTTGTAATTGTGTATCAGTCAATTCCAATTGTGCTCCCCCCCCGGGCCAACACCCGGGCATTAGACTTTTGGAGAAAAAATTGACCATGTTCCCACCCCAGGGAAAGACCTAGTATGCCAAGGCTCCACCCCTGGGCAACAAATTCAGATCTAAACCCCAAACGAAAACACAGATAAATCGCTTCAAATCAACTCAAGAAGCACACAAATAGAAGACAACACATCATGAACTCAAGGTAACGCTATTTTACTGAAAAAGTTATCGTATTTTAGCTCATTTAACGTCCGACTTACTTCGAAGTTTGAAACCATATATTTCAAATATATTTCCGTTAAAGTGCCCGCACAGCGCCCGCCACAACTTGAGCTTGGGCTGCCTGTGGTGCGAATTAGACATACTTTCCCACAGTGCATAGCAAGTACGAATGTTCCAAATCCCGACCCCCGGGTTATGTGCTCTTGGCGATAGACCTACCCCCGGGATTAGCAAAAATGGAGAATGCCCGGGGGTGGCCCGGGGGGGGGGGCACAGCTGGAATTGACTGATACATTAATCCTGTGTTTCTAAAGGAGTTTTATTACTCGGGCTACCTGTGGTAGTCGAGTCTAGTTTTCGGCTCCGTTTGTTATTTTTTTTCACCTCACAAAACTAGGGAGCACGTTAGAATGTGATAGTTCTTGTAAATAAACTAAACTTTACTACCGAGTTCGATAAAACCGCTGACGATGAGCTCCCGACAAGCGAGGCGAATACTCTCCGAAGATACGCGAGGGCGGAGCGGGAAGGGAAGAGAGAAGGGGAGTGGCAACTACCGAGCACGTGATGGTTTTCAGCCAATAAAATGGTTCATAGAAATAGCTTTTCTCCGTATGCTCGTAGCAACCTTTCTCGTAGCAGTAGACAGGGCCGCATTAACAGATTATGGGGCCCTGGGCAGAGAGATATGATGGGGCCCCTATATAGGAAAATGTTGGGAAAGGCGGAAATAGGATTTTTGGAAAATAGGTTAAGAATTGTTTAAAACCCAAATATTAGTAACATAGTAACCCTAATAATAGTAACCCTAATATAACGGGTAATACATAGTAACCCTATTATAACGAGTTTTGATATTTAAGAAATGGTTCATGGTTTGGCGTGCTCCATCGAGTTATGGATGCACGCGGGAAGTTCGGAGAGCACGAAAAAAGCGTTAAGAGTTGGTCGAGGCATAGCCGAGAACAGCGTTGACGTTGTTGGTCCCATGCATATTGAAGTTAATTTTATAGCGTCTGTATGTACAGGGTCAATTAATATGTTTCTTTTCCTTGCATAGAATAGGTTATAAATAGAATATGGCAGAACAACAATGTTGTTCTGTCAACATCTCTAAATATAAGAGCCGCCATGTTTCCGGTTTACTGCTTCCGGCGGTCTCCAAGTGTAGTTCCCAGACCCTTCTCGAGCGAAATAAAGCAAATTTCATTATCTTGTGTGTCGGTAAGGAAAGTTGTACAGCACATATATCGTTGCAATTTTCACGAGACTATTTAATCGGCACATTATATTCAGTATGTACATTGTGCAGATACTAAAAACTCAAAATCCAAATATTCTTTAAGTCGTTTCACAATTAATAAACTTTTTTTTTCTCATTGGGCTGGGGGCCCCCGCTCATGCGGGGCCCTGGGCAGCTGCCCCTTTTGTCCATAGGGTAAAGCGACCCTGGCAGTAGATACTAGATCGAGCCAAATACACTAAAATTATCATATTCTACGACTCGTTAAGCAACTACTAACAACCCTATTAAAGTTCTTGTAAGAATTTTATTAAGAATAATGAATAGTTTTAACACTAAAGGATCAGTCTCGTACTGGTCCTCTGGTGCTTCTTCTCGCACGAACTCACGAAGGAAATAAATGAAACAAAAACTTCCCAAAAGTTGAACGATTCAGTTGGTTGACCTTGCAATCTAACTCCTTTTGTATATGTTGTGGGCTTCTTCGGTATTGAGATCATATCCTGGAGCCGAGCGTCGACAAATAAACCCGTGATGGCGCGATTCTAACAATAAAATTCAAAATGACTTATAACTTATTCATGAAAGCCAACGGTTTTCTCATCAGTCCAAATTGATAAATCATTCAATGAAAACAACTTACGTCCTGCTGTGAATATCACGGAGATCTGTTGTCTCGGTATTCGTATATAATTGTTGTGAATAGCAACACTTTCTGTGCATAGCAACACTCTATGTGCATAGCAACGTGCTACGAGCATTGTCGAAAGAAATCTCGTAGTTGCACTCCCTTCAGCCTCGTATCCAGGGCCATTTGTAGGGCACTGGGCCAAGATGGCGGAAACAAATGGCCCTGGTACCGTGACAAAGTTAAAACTTGTTTAAAACACCCATCAAACCTTTATTTTGTTAATTTGGGTGTTCGAACGACCGCCACAGAAATTTGTGACTGCATGCCAACTTGTGATGACTTGCGTTCTCGTTTGATTAGGGATTAAGACCAGGCAACTTTATTTCATTAAAGAGGAATCTCCAAATGATGCCGAATCAGGCCCGGCGGAGCTGGGGCGGAGGCTAGGCTATCTCAGCCTCTGATTGGTCAAGAGCTTATGGCGTAAATCAGACGGTTTGATTTTGTATTTTTTCTTAAAAATTGTATTTTGACATTTTCGGTTGTTCCTGCACACGGCACGGGAAATTATATTTTAAACCATGCAATAATTAGGTGTAATTAGGTATAATTACTGTGTAAAGAACTGAGTTCTAGTTAATAAAATGCGCAATATACTGCGCATTTTGAGCTAGCCTCCACCAGGGCCATTTGTTCCCGCCATTTTGTTTTATTCGCCATCTTGGCCCAGTTCCCTACAAATGGCCCTGGGTACGAGGTTGCACCATGGGTTGCATTCCCTTTCTCTCTTCCCTTCCCGCCCTCGCGTATCTTCGGAGAGTATTCGGCTCGCTTGTCGGGGGCTCATCGTCAGCGGTTTTATCGAACTCGGTAAGTAAAGTCAACATGTCCTCACCCTTATTTTGATGATAATCATCAATTGGCCCTTTGTGTTATTTTGATGGTAATCATCAAAATAACGTGAACTCTACAGATGTCTAAATTCCTTCGATCTGCGCATCTTGTCCGATCTGTGATATACTGGCATACTGGTACAGTATTCCTCAATTATACTGATGTATACCAAACGTCAAAGGAAAAGAAAGATCTCATTATCAATTTGTTATTGTCATTTTTATCTGATTGGCTTATTTTTGGTCACATGATTACCTTTCGTATATAAGCTCATTGTTTGTTTACACTCTTCACGTTTCTCTCTGACGAAGGGCCTTCGCTCGAAACGTTAGACTCCTACGTTCTCTGTTTCAGCAGTATATCTAACCTTGCTACATGTTTAGTTTCTATTAACTATGAATACACACATGTGTATACTCTATAGTGTGTGTATCTAATTAAAAAAGCCTTTTCTGCCTTCTGTGTGCTTTTTAGAACGGAGATCAACACTTGCAAACATGTCGGACCCAAAAAAACGACGAATATGTGGAAATGGATATCCCACCGTAGAAGATGAAGTGAGATCTTTGAGAGACGCAGCAAAGGAGATTGAGAGTAGGTTAGATGCACTTGGAGCACAACCTAATTCATTCACGCCTCAGGAACAACGCGATATACAGGATTTAAAGAAAACATTAGAAAGCCTGTTAAGCCAGCTTTTGCTTTTACCAGATGAAGTAGAAAAACAACGCGAAGATATCAAGTCACTAAAGCAGCAAATTAAAGA
Source organism: Corallium rubrum (assembly GCA_964035015.1). Classification (NCBI taxonomy): domain Eukaryota; kingdom Metazoa; phylum Cnidaria; class Anthozoa; order Scleralcyonacea; family Coralliidae; genus Corallium; species Corallium rubrum. The sequence continues at coordinate 2,890,233 of OZ036004.1, forward strand.
AACTAAGAAAGGAAAACCAGGAACTAAAATCACACGTTGAACGTCTGGAGTCACAGATGAGAACCTTGGAGTTGGGACAAATGATGACAGTATTTGAGCGAAACCTTTCCAAATTCATTCTCTCACCAGAAAAAAAAGTAGGTGATCGAGGCGGTCTCATATTCATGCTAGATTATTTCGATCTGGAGAAGAAAGGGGGAAAGAACTTGCAAAAACACCGCGACCGTTGGGAAAAATTTCTAACAGCCTGCAATAACATGGAATGGACAAAGCTACACTTACGTGTGTTCAAGAATGTTAAAAAAGCCAGAAATCTAGAAGCACATGATTTTAAAATAGATTACAACCACGTGGAACAGCAAATTGAAAAGTTGTATGTCCACTGGGAGGAACAATGTTGGGATTTCGTCAACATGCACAAGAAACTAAATTGTATACTGGCATTGGGCCACATTGCCTTTGAATTTGAAGATGTCATTGTTCCCTTTACTCTTCCAAGAAAGCGGAGAAGAATGAGTGTCGCAGAGATGATCAAATGGTTAAAAGATAATAAAGCATCTGAAGAAGGAAAAGCAGCTAACACACGTTGGAGTAATCTGGTACAAGGAAAGAAGTGGACCAGCAAGCACGAAGAGGCTTTATCGGAACTGATGGGGCTAAAGCGCAAAGGAACCATTTTACATTTAGACATCGATTTTGAAGAGGCAAAGACGCACGTAGCTGACTATATGCCACAAGAGTACAAGCAACAGTCATCTGACATCATTGATATGATGAAAACATTCCCCAAGCAATCTGGGTTACCATGGAAACTGCCCAAGTAAAAAGTCAGCAACGTAAAAAGTAACGATTGAAAATAGAAATCGATTTACCTTAATCTAAAGCGAGAACTGTTTCAAACATTGAATTTAATTAAAATTAATTTAACATAAAACTTTCTAAATGACAGAGTCAAACGCTGTCACAATTTATGTAAAATGAAATTTGTTTAACAATAAATAAGATCACACATATCTAATTGGAAAGTTCATTCCAAAGAAAAAATATGAGAATAGATTGTAATTTTAAAACACAATATTTTGTCACAAAAGGGAGAACTTGCACTTGTCCAGAACTGACCATGTAGAACATTTATTATACATTAATTAAAATTTCGCACCATAATATTAGTTCGCGTGTGGCGTGAGTAAATAATGTAATAGTTTGTATTGACAGTGTGTAACATTTGATAACTTTGTCGTAACAGCTCCGAAGACGACCGAGTAGCAAGAACGAGAGCTCAGTAATAATAACATTATTAATTCAATCTATAATTCATAAATATGATGTTGGCCAACATGTGGCATTTGTTCTAATGAACGTTTAAGTCAACATGTCAAAGGTTCAGCAATGTATAATAAGCGTGGTGTTACCACAAATTCGCACTTGTATTAATAATATAATCAATATACAAAACATGGTGTCTCCGAAAATTATGTTTGTTCACTCGCCCACCTACCCACCCACCCACTCACTTTTTTTAGTAACCAAATAACGAAGAATAAAAAACTTACAGGTTTATAAACTCAGCGGATGACGTGGTACTTAGCGGCAATCTTTTCAAGATTAGAATCACCATTCTTGATGATCCCTAAAATTCAAGAGAACAATATATACAGTGAAAAGTCAACTATTTAAATAGAGATTGTGTCGGGGTGAAAAAATTAAACTTGGAAAAACGAATTCACCATAGGAAATGCTTATAATGGATAGCTCTGAAAGGATAATAAAAGAAACGAAACGTAATGGTAAATAAATACCAAAAAGAAGCACTGCGCATTTCGGCAAACCAAGCTGTCATTTTGATGTTTGACCACCACCACCACCATAACCATCACCACCATCACCATAACCTCCACCATCACCACCATAACCATCACCTCCACCACCATCATAACCATCACCACCATCACCTCCACCACCTTTACCACCATCAACATCACCACTATCACCACCATCATCACCACTATCACCATGATCATCATCATCACCACCACCACCACCTTTACCACAATCAACATCACCACTATCGCCATTATGATCATCACCACCACCACCATCACCTCCTTTACCACCATCAACATCACCACTATCACCATGATGATGATCATCATCATCACCTTTACCACCACCACCATCAACATCACCACTATCACCATTATGATCATCATCACCACCACCATCACCTCCTTTACTACCATCACCATGATGATCATCATCATCATCACCACCTCTACCATCATCATCACCACCTTTACCACCATCAACATCACCATTATCACCATCGTCATCATCATCATCATCACCACCACCACCACCACCTTTACCACCATCAACATCACCACTATCACCATGATGATGATGATCATCACCACCACCACTATCACCACCACCTTTACCACCATCAACATCACCACTATCACCACCACCATCAACATCACCACTATCACCATGATCATCATCATCATCACCACCACCACCTTTACCACCATCAACATCACCACTATCACGATGATGATGATCACCACCACCTTTACCACCATCAACATCACCACTATCACCATGATGATGATCATCATCATCACCACTTTTACCACCATCACCACTATCACCATGATCATCATCACCACCTTTACCACCATCAACATCACCACTATCACCATCATCATCATCATCATCACCACCACCACCATCACCTTTACCACCATCAACATCACCACTATCACCATGATGATGATCATCATCATCACCACCACCACTACTATCACCACCACCTTTACCACCATCAACATCACCACTATCACCACCATCATCACCACTATCACCATGATCATCATCATCACCACCACCAACTTTACCACCATCAACATCACCACTATCACCACGATGATGATCGTCATCACAACCACCTTTACCACCATCAACATCACCACTATCACCATCATCATCACCACCACCACCATCACCTTTACCACCATCAACATCACCACTATCACCATGATGATGATGATGATCATCACCACCACCACTATCACCACCACCTTTACCACCATCAACATCACCACTATCACCACCATCATCACCATGATCATCATCATCACCACCACCATCACCTTTACCACCATCAACATCACCACTATCACCATGATGATGATCGTCATCACCACCACCTTTACCACCATCAACATCACCACTATCACCACCATCATCACGACTATCACCATGATCATCATCATCACCACCACCACCACCTTTACCACCATCAACATCACCACTACCACCACCATCATCACCACTATCACCATGATCATCATCATCACCACCACCACCACCTTTACCACCATCAACATCACCACTATCACCACGATGATGATCGTCATCACCACCACCTTTACCACCATCAACATCACCACTATCACCATGATGATGATGACGATCATCACCACCACCACCATCACCTTTACCACCATCAACATCACCACATCACCACCACCACCACCATCACCATCACCTTTACCATCAACATCACCACTATCACCATGATGATCACCACCATCAACATCACCACTATCACCATGATGATGATGATCATCATCACCACCACCACCATCACCATCATCGTGTTCATCTTCATTACCTTGCTTAATCTCTCCTAGTGCCCGCTTGTTGCGAAGATAAGCCTCGTTACAGAACGTAGTAGCCAATAAAACCTTAAAAAAAATATATCGTTTCCAAACTATAGAAAATATAAGTTTCCAAATTCTAACCCCAATTTTCCCCCATCTCTACTGACACCATGCAGCATTGCAAACATAACAACTAGAGTATACAAGGTTCGTAGAATTGAACAGCAGTCTTACTTCGTAATCAGCATTAGGATCTTGTTTCGTAAGGGTTCTTGTTGCCCTTGATAACACAGCTGTCATACCAAACATATCAATGGCCACGTTGGACATTCTTTTTAAAAGTAGTTGTTGATCTATGATAGTCTGATGCCAAAAAGTAAAAAATAAATCCATGAGTATCCATGAGTTAAAATGGCATTTCGTACTAATGAGATAATGTTTGTTGTTTTTGAAGTGTTTCCCAGACATAGTAGCAACCACGAACGAACGAACAGACGGACGGACGGACGGACGGACGGACGAACGGACGAACGGACGGACGGACGGACGGACGAACGGACGAACGGACGAACGAACGAACGAACGAACGAACGAACGGACGGACGGACGGACGGACGGACGGACGGACGGACGGACGAACGAACGGACGAACGAACGAAAGAACGAACGGACGAACGAACGGACGGACGGACGAACGGACGGACGGACGGACGGACGAACGAACGAACGGACGGACGAACAGACGAACGAACGGACGAACCAACCAACAAACAAACAAACAAACAAACAAACAAACAAACAAACAAACAAACAAACAAACAAACAAACAAACAAACAAACAAACAAACAAACAAACGAAGACGAAGACGAAGACGAAGACGAAGACGAAGACGAAGACGAAGACGAAGACGAAGACGAAGACGAAGACGAAGACGAAGACGAAGACGAAGACGAAGACGAAGACGAAGACGAAGACGAAGACGAAGACGAAGACGAAGACGAAGACGAAGACGAAGACGAAGACGAAGACGAAGACGAAGACGAAGACGAAGACGAAGACGAAGACGAAGACGAAGACGAAGACGAAGACGAAGACGAAGACTAAGACTAAGACTAAGGAAACAAGACTAAGACTTTAAACCCCCTCTACTTACTTGGATTTGTCCAAATGTTGACAGTTTCTGCTGAAATTGTTCTCTCTGTGTGGCATAGTCAGATGCATATTCTGAAAGTAAGAAATAGTTTGAAGTTAAGAGAATTAGTACATTGTGAAAGTTGTTAGTCAAGGTTACTGTAATCTGGAGAAAGACTAGTGGAGGTGATGATGATGACACAATGGACAATGACAACCATCATCACCACCACCACCACAACCACTATCCACAACCACTATCACCACTCACACCACTCACACCACAACCACCACCACCATCACTATCACCACCACCACTATTACTACCACCAACACTAACATCACAACCACCAACCCAATAACCCCACCACCACCATAACTACTACCACCACCATCACCACCACCATTATCACTACCACCACCACCACCACCACCACCACCATAACTACTACCATCACCACCATGACGATTACTACCACCACTACCACCATCACCATATAACCACTACCATCACCACCATGATAACCATTACTTACTACCTCCACCACCACCACCACCAAACCCAATAACCCCATCACTACCTGTACCATCATCACCATAACTACCACCATCACCACCATACTAGCCTAGACAAGTACAAGTAGCGAGTCTTAAAATATGGAGTTTTTAGTACATGTAGTTGTATAACCCTAACAAAGATTCTTACCAATTATTTTTCTGATGCCACCAGATGCAACAGCACCCATTCCAAAACGACCACCGTTCAAGATTGTCATGGCAACCTGGAGTTGAAAAACAAAGATGTAACTGTGCTGTTATAATGTTATTAGTATCAAGTAAAACTGAAAAACAGTCTTTTCATTTCATGTTATTTAATGATAGGTAGCCATAGGAACCTCGCCACACACCATTTAGAAATACCACTCAATACAAGAAATGGCTAGCTAGGAATTCAATTGAGCATATAATCTTTAAAAACATGTTCACTCTTACCTTAAAACCACCTCCAACTTCACCAAGGACATTCTCAATTGGAATTGGAGTGTTGTCAAAAATGACTTCACATGCTAATATTAAAAACATTAATTACAATACAGTATTCAGAAATAATTATGAAATTAAAATCACACTGTCTAGTTAGTAAACAGAATATATGTTTACAAAAGCAGAATTATATAACAGTTATGCACTTCTTGCATGTTGATCAATGTTGCATTCAAGTTATAACATAAAACCCTAAACTAGAGGTGAGCCGATGTTAAAAAAAAGCTGATTGCCGATACCGATTGTTTAGAGCCGATATTTCCCCACCATCAGCCGATTAATCGGCAAAACCGATGTTTGCTAACCTGATACTCAGTGCTCCCGTTTTGTCGTTTTATTCATCTCAAGTTTTGCAATGAGAGGAAGTCATCAAGCCCATTCTCGTATTTTGAGCGCAACAAAACAAACAGAAAACAGTCAAGTAGTCAGCAGGGTTTCCTTTATTTAAAATATTTTTGTACCAACAACTCAACAAGCGCAAAAATGCCAAACAATGATAAACGAGGATGAGGGAGCAGAAATACGAGGATCCGATGGTGAAAGACAATCGGCCGATGGCCGAGAGAAAAACTAGCCGTTAATCGGCTCTGCCGATGTTTTGCCGATGATCGGCTCACCTCTACTAAACACAATCTCGTACCCAAAAGGGGAGAGAAAAAATAACGACTGGCAGATTACACATTCAAAATGGCAATGCAAAAATTCTAGATGCTGAAGAAAGACCATTTCACCGAACTTTATTGTACATTTTTGGCTAACAAACTCTCTTGTCCTCAAGAAAATGTAAGTGGAACCTGACAGAAACATTTCACTTGACTCTGAAGATGACCGCCGCTGAGGCCGGCGAAACATCACTCACTATTAAAACATCAACAACAGTCTTTCTCAAGACTACACTAACCTGGACGTACAATTTGCACAAACAACATGTACTAATCCTTGGTTTAAACCATTTATCCTGTCATTCCGAAGAGGGCCTATTATTCAAATTCACCATCTAAGCTCGTGTTGCAGTGAGCATTCAAATCTTCATCGTACTCTTCCATATATTGATTTCAGCTGGCAAATAAGATCTAGAGACGGTCGAAATATGACCAAGGAAAACGTAATTTGAAAGGCCTACATTATAGAAATATCGATTTGTCTCTAATAAAGGGAAAAAATCCGGTTACGAAGCAAACAATGGCAGTTGCAAGATATGCATATAATTTGCAAGAAATTTCTAGTAATCTGCCAGTCGCTTCCCATTTTTTTCTCCCCCTTACCGTGAAACCCCGCGCGCCCACACTTTTATCCTAGTGAGTCCCTTGTGATCCCACGTTAGATCCTTCTGACCAGTATGCACCCTGGCTGTATTTCTGATTGGGCCCCCCAGGCCCCTTTTCTTGCACTGCACGTAAATACCAAGTAAGGGTGGCGGTCAACTATGTTTCTGGAGTTTTTATACCTTTGTCAATTTTGAAACAAAATAACAAATGTAGCACGTGTCACATGTCAGATAATACTAGCTATAAACAAACTTTTTATTTTTAACATTTTTTTTCAATAAGACATCAGCGGCCCTGGGCCCCCCTAGGATCCGTGAGGCCGCGGGCCCCTGGCTGTAGCCCAGTCACCCCCCCCCCCCCCTTAATCCACCACTGATGCAGGTCGCCACAAGAAGTCTACTCGGTGCTTACTGTTGGATCCTCTGATTCCCATTTTATCTTCCGGTTGTCCATTTGTGATTCCTCCAAATGCTCTTTCTACAATAAAAGCAGTGATTTTGTCCACAGTTTCACCCTGTGGAGAGTGGAAAAACAATGTGATAAACGACTCCAAGGATGGAAGGAAAGAAGGAAGATCGAAAGAAGGAAGATCGAAAGAAGGAAGATCGAAAGAAGGAAGATCGAAAGAAGGAAGATCGAAAGAAGGAAGATCGAAAGAAGGAAGATCAAAAAAGGAAGATCGAAAGAAGGAAGACCGAAACATGGAAAGAAAAGTAGGAGGGAAGATAGGAAGAAAAGAAGAAAGGAAGGAAGAAATATAGGAAGGAAGGAAGGAGGAAGGAAGGAAGGAAGGAAGCAAGGAAGGAAGGAAGGAAGGAAGGAAGGAAGGAAGGAAGGAAGGAAGGAAGGAAGAAAGGTAGGTAGGTAGGTAGGTAGGTAGGTAGGAAGAAAGGAAGGAAGGAAGGAAGGAAGGAAGGAAGGAAGGAAGGAAGGAAGGAAGGAAGGAAGGAAGGAAGGAAGGAAGGAAGGAAGGAAGGAAGGAAGGAAGGAAGGAAGGAAGGAAGGAAGGAAGGAAAGTACAGGTCTTGACAAAATCCCAGCAAAGATATTAAAAATTTCTTCAGATATCATAGGTCCTTCTTTAACATTTATTTTTAACTTGTCACTTTCAACTGGGGTGTTCGTCGACGAATGGAAAAATGCACGAGTAAGCCAGATTTACAAAATGTGAGGATCGTCGTGACATGGGTAATTATAGACCAATTTCAATCCTACCAATAATAAGTAAGGTTTTCGAGAAAGAGGTTTTTCAGCAATTTTACCTTCATCTTAACAAAAACTCTCTGTTATCTAAATTTCAATCTGGCTTTCGGCCTTTTCACTCCACCGTATCAGCTTTAATCCAAATTGTGCGATGCGTGGTTTGATAACATGGACAAAGGAAAATTAACAGGAGTAGCTTTCCTTGACATCCAAAAAGCGTTTGATTCTATTAATCATGAAATTTTACTTGAGAAATTGGAATATTACGGGGTATCTGAAATGGAACATACATGGTTCCAATCCTATCTTACCGCTCGACGTCAACAATGTTTTGTAAACGGTTTTCTCTCTTCGCAAAATGAAACAATATAAAATCTACTACCCCTTGTTTATACGCTGATGATACTCAAGTTTTTGCCTCCTCTCTTGATGCTGTGGAGGTTATTAATATTTAAATTCTGACCTAAATAATATAAGTGATTTCCTCAAAAACAAACTTCATGATTATAGGATCAGCGCATAATCTGAAAACTAAAACTGGCGATATACCAGGCACTATCACCATAGATAATAATACTATCTCGCATATTAACTCTCAGAAATGTCTGGGTGTTGATATCGATGAACGGCTTACTTTCGATTATTCATATTGAACATTTATGTAAAAAGGTGTGTTCTGGTATAGGCGCCCTAAGGAGAATTAAACATTTTGTCCCAAGGTGTTCCCTTGCAACACTTTATAAATCATTAATCCAGCCTTATTTTGATTACTGTTCACCCTTATGGGATACATGTGGCAAGCTACTAAAAGATAAATCACAAAGACTTCAAAATCGTGCTGCAAGGGTCATAATGGGAGCAAATTATGATATACGTTCAATGGACGTATTAAACAGTTTACAATGGGATACCCTCCAAATTAGACGTGCAAGAGTAAAGGGCACTCTAGTCTACAAAATCCTAAATGGGCAATCTGCGCCGTGTCTGCGAGACGGTTTGACAAAGCTTAAAGATATTAATAAAAATTATAATCTCAGAAATATTGAAACTGATCTAGCACTTCCAAAGCCAAACACTAATTTTCTCAAGCGTAGTTTTAAATATAGTGGTTCAATGTTGTGGAATAATTTACCAACTGAGGCAAAAAAGGCAACGTCACTTTGTGAAATTAAGAATAGACTTGCCACATTGCCTTTTGCTGAAACATGCTGACCCAGTTGCTTTAATACTTGGTTTTTAGATTATATTTCAGACTTACATTACGCTACATTACTTGTTAGTTAGTTAGTTAGTTAGTTAGTTAGTTAGTTAGTTAGTTAGTTAGTTAGTTAGTTAGTTAGTTAGTTAGTTAGTTAGTTAGTTAGTTAGTTAGTTAGTTAGTTAGTTAGTTAGTTAGTTTGTTATTTAGTTAGTTTTTAGGTAGCTAAGTTTAAATATACGCCCCTCCTGGAAATCAACTTCTATTATAAGTTACGTGAGGCCAGCGTATTAAAATAAAGATGATGTATGTATGTATGTATGTATGTATGTATGTATGTATGTATGTATGTATGTATGTATGTATGTATGTATGTATGTATGTATGTATGTATGTATGTATGTATGTATGTATGTATGTATGTATGTATGTATGTATGTATGTATGTATGTATGTATGTATGTATGTATGTATGTATGTATGTATGTATGTATGTAACCCATTGCTGCCTAGGATATCTAGTGAAAGTTCTCCCTTTGATGAGTAAAATAATCTGGCATTAGACAAGAACCAATAAAGGAGCCAAAAATTTTGGCTGGCTCAGGCAGGAATGGGTTAAAATCCCCTGTGCATTTTATTCATTTGCCTACTTTCAACCTACAGTCATGTCATCCTTTTGGTGCATATAAGCCCTGTTTTATTTGTTCAGCTCATTTTACACTGATAAAAAAGCAAAGCCCCTAGCCAATCACATCTCACCAATCCCACGGTGTTGATTTGAAAACGGTTAACTTTGACTTACATTTAGAACATGTTTTGACGGGTGGTGTACACGCTTAGGTGCCAACGACTGTACAATCATAGTCCTTAGAAATAAATTGTCTGGAAACGCGGCCAAAGTCTTTGTTCTAGGTTTTTATTCACGTTTGTGCACCTTATTTCACCTTATAAAACGCTTGAACATATAATTTGGTACCAGTAGCATCGTTGCTTTATAAATATTAATGAACGTAAAACAAAAGATTGTACACCTTATTTGCCACCCTCAACGTTTGACAGTACCGAAAAAGATGGCGGCGGTACATTTAACCACAATGCTTTGCGACCTCAAATCAACTCAAATAACAACTAAACATTGTTTATCACGGTAAAGTGGATTAAATAAGCACGAAATTCATTCCTACCAAGGTTGATCGTTGTTAAACCATATCTTCCAATAATTCTGCAAGAAACAATACTTACTGAACGCAAAGGAATGTGGTTAAATGTACAAGTCACCATATTTTTCGGTACGGTCAATTGTAGGTCATTGTTAACCGCTTTCATGTTCGCCGCGTCTCCAGACAATATAATTCTAGGGACTATGATACACGTTTAAATCAAGCAATAGTTCACCACTATTCAAAAACATAAACGCTGTTTGAAGAGGTAAAGTGCAATACTTTTCTATAATTCATCAAAAGGCTTTCAGAGACTAACAATTGGACAAATTAAACCCATCACGAGAGATTGCCTCGCAACAAAGTTTGCAATTCTTCACGACTCCTTTTAAGTGACGGCAATTTGTTCTTTGTGTAGTAGCCCATAAAACGGATCATTTCCTGTTGAACTGTCAGTTCTTCCCGAAATCTTTCAAGTTCCATGTGCTTGTCTACTGCTGACCGTTTTGTTGCTAAAGGTACTACAACACACAACAAACATAAATATTTATTAAAATTTACGCCCCTGCTCTTAATTTTTGGCAGTTTTATCCATTAGTTTTAAAATTTCTCTGCTGTTTCGCCCTAAATTGGGGCTCGTCAGCACAGTGCAGCAAATAAGCGAGCAGATACTGCGTGTTTTTTGTTCATTTAATCTTACTCAAATGGACATGTGTTCATCCAGGGATATTCATCCTACCAAACAATTATGTTTAGTAAGCATATGCATTAAATGATTTTAAATAAGCAGTATTAGCCAACTATATCAGCAACTGTGGACAGCTCTTGTATTTTGCACCTCACTTGAACATATACATACATGCACGCATCCATCCGTCCATCCGTCCATGTACATACATACATACCAGACTCGCAATGTTATGCATATACACAAATGAACACACACACATACATACATACACACGAAAATCTACACACAATAAATTTAGATAATGAAAATATGCAATATATAGGAACAAAAAGACAGACAAACAAACGTAGAAAACGACTATTTTTGAATAATTACATGCATCGACGACTGGCTGTGACCCAATTTTCCATGGGAAATTTCTATTCGTTATATCTTTCACATCCATAGGGGCTCGTCTGACATTCTGTTGTAATTAGAGAATGAATCTTCCATGTCTGCTTTTTCTTTGGTTATTTTTCTGCGCAATTTCTGCCGTTGCTTTGAAGACTCTGAAATTAAAGCCATATGAAATCGAAAATAAATTATTCTTCGGGCACTCGATGACGAAATAATTTCCTGGTTCAACTGTGTAACTTTAATTTTTATCCGTCCGTAGTGCCATTCATAGTTTATTATCCCTAAACAATTTTTTCGCCATACGGCAACGACTCGGATAGAAAGGTGTTTAGTGTTCTAATGTTAAAGTTTTTAACAAAAATCAAAAGTTGTAATCATTACATTTCCTTCAAAAACTCATTAATAATTCATGAGAAAAACACAAAAGAAAATCACGACCGTATCGTATCTTTATATGTGATAAAGATTTCTCCTGATTTACATAAACTTTAGCTTTGATTTTGTCGGCCTAGACAAGGTTATTTTTCAAACTAACTCCGCCAATCAACTTACCAAGTGGTTTGTTTTTGAAGCCGTATAATAAACTCGCAGTTCGTGTTTTATCAGATATAAAAACACTCGGCTTCGCCTCGTGTCTTTATATCTGATAAAACACTCCTGCTCGTTTATTATACAGTACATAATCACCTGCAAGTCCAAATCCAGAATTTTGCAACCACGAATGTTATCCTGATACATTTTGTATAGGTAATAGCATGGTTTCGAGTGCAATTTGGAAAAAACATGCACGAGTGAGTTTTTCAAAGACTATCAAAATTGCACGAGTCCGAAGGACGAGTGCTATTTGAGGTCTTTGAAAAACTCACGAGTGCGTGTTTTTTCAAAATTGCACGAGAAATCATGCTATTACTTATTAATAATATACATGAAAAACTTTATCATAAAGGGGATCTTTCTAATCAAAATGCTTTGTTCAAATAATATACGTGAAGAAAAAAATTTAACAGGAACCGCTTTTTTTCTAGTAAAAAATGATTTTTGTGCAAATTTAAAAAATTACAAAATTTGCACTGTATTTCATTCTTCTGCACTGAATTACACTAAAATTGCATTCCTCTCAGCCAATCAGAATTGACAAATTTTTTCATGTATATTATTAAGTACCTAATAATCTTTTTAGGATATTAAAATTGCTTCAATATGAATAATGTTGTGTACAAGGCATGTTACATGTTCTAATATATTTTAATAGCATACCGTACAAGTGATAAGTCAAACCTAACTTTAGCTGTATTTTTTAATTCTTGATAATTTAAATACTATGTGGCAAAATTACTGGATTCTAATTTTGATAGATTAATTTGGTTGACATTATTAGTACTTTTGCCAAATGGGATCAATGTTTGTGGTTACTTTCAGTTACTCAGCAGAATATTTCTTATAAAACATATATAGTGTTGTCATCTTTGATTGAGTATTCTGTACTTATAGCATGAATGAAACAAAAATTCTTTAATATTTGATATCTTCATTGATAAAGGATTAAGAATTAGATTCTGTTAAAACTAAATATGTACTATCAGTCACCTGTCTACAACCCTGAATTATCAGTTGAACATGATAAATCTTTTGAAACAAATTCCATGTGGTTGAAAATACAGTATGACAGTATGTACAGTCATAATAGCTTGTGATGTAAATTAATACCTTTTCAAAATCTCGGTGGTCTGCTATAAACAATGTCAGTGTTTAATGGCATTTGTATGGGAAATTTACATCACTATTTATTTAAGGAAGCTCTACTACCTAAGGAAGGTTACCCGACTCTACCTTGTATCTGGAAAAACCCTTATGGTAACCCTCCTCCCACTCTGCAGCACTACATTGTCACTGGTAAAAAGTATGGGGAGAGTTACCTGAATACCCTGGAACAGCCAAATGTCTGACTGAATATGCTCCATACACAAATGCAGTGACCCTCACCTGTAAGTCTATAGCTAAAAGAACTACTAAATATGTGTTGGGACAATCAAAGCCAACCTCCCAAGAAAGGATAGCACCAAGTGGTTGAGTTGGGCAGATGGAATTGGGTGCGATGAGCAATAATCTGGTGATTAATTAGCCTACTGTAACTTCCTCGAGGTTTGTTTAAATAACTGCACCTTTCACGTGATTATAAGTAGGTGTCAGGCCTAATTCCCCAAGGAGTTGCTCACTGGAAAACAGAACACCACAGGAAGACATTCACTGTTACCTGTAACTGTATTTACTACATAAATATATTTACTAATTGGTTTCTCTCTAATGAAGGGTCAATGCTTAACACGTTAGACTCTACATGTAAGGGTATTATTAGTATTACTACTGGCAGTACACCAACCTTACTATATTTCAATTTTATAAATATGAGTTGTTTTATGGTTTTTCCTTGAACAATATTTTAATACAGATTCTGAGATTTGCATATTTTTTACGTGTATATTATTAGTAAAAAATAGTAAGAAAAATCTGTTTAACACTTCCTAGCATATAACCAATATATGCTTACTAGTGGACTACAAGTTGATATACAGTACATGTAAAGACAAGCTTTGAAGCACTAAATAAAATAGGTGACTTTCTAGATGATGACCACACATCATTTTTCAAAGTGATGCAGGCTCCATTCAAATTGTAAACCATCATATACTTAGTTTAGAGTAAAGAAAATAAAGATATGGTTTGTGTAATATATATTGAAAACCAAGGTTTTTGAACAAAATTCAAGGTGTTTAGATATCCTGATGAGACACTCCTCTGAGTGTATGATATAGTATCTCAAACAAATCAGTATTTTAAGAGAAAATCAAGGTAAAAGTTTGCTTAATTTATGTAATTTCTTCCTCCGATATCCAAACCACCAACACAGTACTGATTTTCTTTGTGTTTTTTTGCATGAATTATTAATGGTTTGAGATGGATATTTAACACTGTTTTCTACTGAACCAATATAGCAAGTCTGTCCACCATGGTTTACTTTGAGTGGAACCTGCTAGTCCCTCATGATATGCCATATTCATTGAACTTACTAGTAGTACTGTATATAATGTACATTTTCCATTATACATACTACATGTATATGAAAAAAGATGGAAGCTAGGACTGCACTGACTGAAACAAACATTCAAATATTTCTGTTTGATATCCTGACATTTCAAACACATTAATAATTCATGAAAGAAAACACAAAGGAAATCAGGGGAGGAAGAAATTACATAAATTAAGCACACTTCCATCTTGATTTTCTCTTAAAATACTGCTGAGATGCTATATCACACACTCGGAGGAGTGTTTCATCAGGAAATCCAAACACCTCGAAGTTTGTTGAAAAACGTCTCGGTGTTTGGATATAAGGCTATTACATACCTGTATACATATTACATTCAGCCATATCTATATATTTATATGAGTTTGATTCCCAATAGTTATTTAAAATCTTTGTAAATGCTTTTATCTTAGGACTAACATTACACTATTTCGCGAATACCAACACATGGACAAAAAATACAAAGATCCATCTCACTCATAATATTATTAAATTCCAAGACAAATGTTCCTAAAAAATATCACGAGAACAAAAACTTTCTTATTTGGATAACTGAAACAAATATTAAACATACCTGATAATATATCACTATGTGTGTCATTTTCTCAAAGAATGATTCTTTTAATCAAATAAAATGATCGCAATACACCGCCACTTGTATAAAGACAAGTTAGACAACCTCGTAGGTATAAAGATCGCCATTGCAACAAAAATACAAAATGGCGCTGGCAACCATACCATATATGGTAGGGGACTTATCGTGCGTTGGGGCCTTCTCGTGGGTAAGCACCATGGTAACACAGAATAGAAAGACAACCAGAAGTCCGACTCGCGTCGGAACCTTTGAAGTTTATGTCCTCGCGCATGTCGCTTCGCGCATCTTGATTCCTCGCCATCCTACGCCATCGCACGCCATCCTGGCAAGTTCCCCCGGCAATTTGGACCTTCAAAAGAAGGTTAAAACTGCCGGGGGAACTTGCCAGGATGGCGTAGGATGGCGTAGAACATTGCGTAAGATCGCGTAGGATGGCGTCGGATGGCGTAAAATATCGCGCATGCGCATTGAAGAAATGCGGACAAGTTTTCACTCGAGTCGGACTTCTGGTTGTCTTACTATTCTGTGATGGTAAGCACTAAATGCCCAACCTCGTCCCCAGGGCCATTTGTGGGGGCTAGGACAAGATGGCTGCCAAGAACAAATGGCCCTGGCACAGGCTGAGCTATCACCACATTTGATTGGTCGAGATAACTTTGGATGTTTTAGGTATTCTGATTGGTGGAAACAAGGCGGGCAGCAGGCTAACTCGCGGGCATTTGTTTTTTTGGGCTCAAATTATATTCAGAATAGCCGGCTGTTAAAAAACAACTTCGAAATGAATGAAAATGTGAGGAAAGCTTTCGAAACACCCGTGAAAACGTCGGAAGAATATGTAATGATGGGTCGTGTCGTCTCTGTGCCCTGGCTGCCATACAACGAAGTCCATGGGACGGCAATTCAGTGTGTTTTCTGAATCGGGCGAACGAAAGACTTGGTGAACAAAGTCAAAAAGTATTTTGGCTGCGAAAGGAAAGTACACCACAGGGCAGAATTTACATGTTTGGCCATTAAGAAGCAGGCTTTTTTCAAACAAGAGTTCTCGACGAAACGAAGCCTAAATGTTTTTCAAAACGCTGAATTGAATCCACCGAAAACTTACGAAACAAGGCGGCCTGGCCAGACAACGGCAATCCAGTTTCTTGCGAATTTGGTACAACGGTGAAGCAAATGATAAATAATAAGCATTTACAGATATTTATTAAAAGTGTATTTATTTTAATAATTCGACAATGTATTTGGAAATGATGTTTTGATTGTTTTCAGTTTGGGTCAGTCAAGCTGAACTAAATATTCAGAAAATAATTTGAGCCTGACTAGGCGCGATAAACTTCGTGAAGCCTGGGCCGAGTCAAAAATGAGTCAAAATATGACTCATTTTTTTGCAGCCTGTGCCAGGGCCATTTGTTCCCGCCATTTTGTTTTTGGCCGCCATCTTGACCCAGCCCCCACAAATGGCCCTGGGGACGAGGTTGCTAAATGCCATACCGTGAGGCCCCTTGAACCCGCAATACTACGGTCATCTAAGCAAGTGTTGTAGTTAACATCACTGTGCTGCCGATGTCTCCCTTTACCTCTGTAGCAACCTAACGTTTAAGATTTCACTTATTCGTGAGGAGGAAGTCCCGCTTGATTACTGGAAAATCGTTCGATTTCTATGGAAATCTTGTAATTTATCGCAAACCAACCTCGTTGTGAAAAGAATAGCTATCTGTTTTCCTTTGTTTGGCTGTAATAACTAAGCTTTCGCTTTGGAATTTGAGACAGAAACTGGGCATTCGCGTTGGTCACCAATGTCAGCGTCTGAGCCTTTATGCCAAATATATATATATATATATATATATATATATATATATATATATATATATATATATATATATATATACATTCAAGCCTATTTTCCACTGGCGAATTTTGTCGTGCGAAGCGACATTTCTATTGTCAAAATTGAATAGATTGGAATAGATGTAGAATTCCAATTAGTTCCACTCGAGGGCTCATAAGACAAAAGAACAAAAGGTACGCTATGCGTACATGTATCTGCGCCAAATCTTGTAATAAGATCTTAAACGATCTTACAACATCTTATAAGATTTTAGCGACATCTAATAAGATAACAAACGTATTGGGATATATCTTCACTGCAGTTGAGCCGGATACCGCGTGTTTAAAGTATACCCCTGAATCGTCTGTAGGTTTGTGCCATTCACGAAACTTCTACAGTTAGATAGAGCGTTAAATTCTGTACAACATATGCGAATTAGAGAACATGGTATAGAATAACAACGGAGAAAAGGCTATTTGAACTGACATGAGCGCAAATATCAAATTGCATTATTACGCTATTTACTTGATGGCGTACGGGCGAACGTGGTCATATTTAAAGTAAATCAATCGTCTGTACGTTTGTGCTATTTGGGAAACTTGTACGGTTAGATAGAGCGTTAAATTCTGTACAACAATGAACATATGTGAATTAGAGAACATGGTATAGAATAACAACGGAGAAAAGTCTATTTGAACTGACATGAGCGCA
This sequence comes from Corallium rubrum, assembly GCA_964035015.1. Lineage (NCBI taxonomy): Eukaryota > Metazoa > Cnidaria > Anthozoa > Scleralcyonacea > Coralliidae > Corallium > Corallium rubrum. The sequence goes on from OZ036004.1 coordinate 2,908,206, forward strand.
AATATCAAATTGCATTATTACGCTATTTACTTGGCGTACGGTCAAACGCGGTCATATTTAAAGTAAATCAATCGTCTGTAGGTTTGTGCCATTTGGGAAACTTGCACGGTTAGATAGAGCGTTAAATTCTGTACAACATATGTGAATTAGAAAAATCGTATAGAATTGCAACGGAGAAAAATATATTTGAACTGAGATGAGCGCAAATATCAAATTGCATTATTACGCTATTTACTTGGCGTACGGTCAAACGCGGTCATATTTAAAGTAAATCAATCGTCTGTAGGTTTGTGCCATTTGGGAAACTTGCACGGTTAGATAGAGCGTTAAATTCTGTACAACATATGTGAATTAGAAAAATCGTATAGAATTGCAACGGAGAAAAATATATTTGAACTGAGATGAGCGCAAATATCAAATTGAATTATTACGCTATTTACTTGGCGTACGGTCGAACGCGGTTATACTTAAAGTAAATCAATCGTCTGTAGGTTTGTGCCATTTGGGAAACTTGTACGGTTAGATAGAGCGTTAAATTCTGTACAACATATGTGAATTAGAGAACATGGTATAGAATAACAACGGAGAAAAGGCTATTTGAACTGACATGAGCGCAAATATCAAATCAGGGGCGGATCTAGGAATTTTTATACCTTAGTCAAAATGGCGTGGTCCACACATGTAGGGGGGTCTGGGGGCATGCCGCCCCAGAAAATTTTTGAAATCTGGGTCTCGGAAATGGCATTTCCCGTGATCTGATAGCACTTTTGAGCATGTTTTCAAACATGTTTTTTAGAAACATTTTATTATTTTTCAGATTTTGTTGGGTTTTTTTTTGTCCAATTTGAGCTGAGATTTAATTATGTAGTCACATATCATAAAAAAGATGACTGTTTCGCTCATATTAGAGCTCATCAGCACGCCTAGGAAACACATCAAACACCAGTAACATGTTGTTGCAGTCAGTGAATCCGACATGGACAGCCGGACCAACATACAAGGGAAGCTCCAAGGGTTTGAAATCAGAGTTTTCCTTCTCCTAGGTGGGCTGCCTTCCATGGCTGATGAGCCCCACCTACCCAGAGCTGTCTGGTTTTCAGCTGCCAGATACTCACCTTTTGCACATCAACCCAAGCAGACAATGTTGGGTTAGGGAAGCTTTGATTAGTGACCATAATGGGACATTTCATGGACATAGAGGTGCTCAACCCTCTACATCATCCTGGCCAAATTAACCCCAAATAAATGAACCACCATACCCCCCCCCCCCCCCCCCCAACCCAAGTACCTTTGAGCTGTCTGGTTTTCAGGCACCAGATACTTGCCTTTTGCACATCAACCCAAGCAGACAATGTCTGATTGAGAGAAGCTTTTACTGATGACCATAATGGGACATTTCATGGACATAGAGTTGCTCAACCATCTACATCATCCCAACCAAATTAACCCTTTAACCTCTAATTAAGCTAACATCTAAGTAACCCTTGACCTATTAACTATCACCTAAATTAATGCATTAACTATGCAACAAAGCATCTGACTTAATGTGTTATCTCCCCAACATTAAAAATAAGTAGAGAAAATTAGGTCACCACTTAATGTGATGGGTATCTCCCCAAGATTATAAACAAAAACTAAATTAAAATAGCTAAATAATGACAAATAGAAACTAAATGAGTGACTAAAAAAATGAAAAAGACATCTTTAATATACCTCAGAATACCTCATACCTGACAGAATCAGATATACATATCACAGTTGCGTAGGCTTTATAGAACAATGTGAAAGATCTATCCAGTAGTTAGGTAATCAATTTTTATTATTATAATTATTATTATTTTATTGATTTTTGGAATTAAATTATTTAAATGTAAAGTAATCAAATCGATTCAATTCTTCTGTTGTTAGTTGCAAATTTGTCAATGACTTTCCTATGTCTGTATGACAAACCTTTTCTTTATGTTTATCATATGCTGATAAGAAATATGGATGGTCACAGTAAAATTGAGCATTAAGATACAACTCAATGGATGTTAAAGCTCGAAGGTCCACAGTAAGAGAATTGTCACCTACCATTGCCAAAGAAACAGAGCTGTATAAGCAGTTTCCAGAGGCTTCAGATCTAAACACAAAATACAAAATCATGTATTTTAATATTCAATCCAAGTCAATCGACATGGAAAGAAAATACATAGAAACTAACAAAACAGCACATTTCTATTAGACTATAAGTGTTATCACTATTTTGTATACTAGGTAGGCTAAAATAGCTGGTGGAGATGTAAAATATTGAGTTCGAAATCAACTTTGCCTGTAGCTATTTTTTTTAATATTCATACAAATTTAAATAATATCAATAATAAATGAGTTGACTTTCTGTCTAATTTAAATAATTCACGGTACATAGACTGATCATAGTTAAGTAGACTAGTAAAAGTAATAACTGAATGCCAACGCTTACATAATAGATTATTCACTCACCTTAGCAATACAAAACTTCTTTGACTTTCCAGCAAATTTGGCATACAGAGGAATGTATGACTCCGCACCGAAATCTGTGCAACTTTTTCCCAATCTGCTCCAAAATCTCTTGATTAGAAAGGACGGCACAAGAGTTGATTTTCGATGACAAATCGCGATAGCTCTGTTGCAGCAATTCATCATCCTTAGCTTTAAAAGCGTTTTCTACACGTTCCATGACATTCGTAGAAGCCATGATACGAACTCCGTCTCAAACATAAGTTTGAGCAAGTTAGTCAAACCGTCCTGTATAGCCAATCAACAGCCAAGTGCGTCAGGAAACTTTACTTCCGACGTACTTGCCTGCACTTCCGACTAACTTGCAGTGTTTTTAACCAATCAGCGCTCGTTATTTCGACGTAGTCGGCCATTTTGACGTACTCAAATTATCCATATTTGTAAAGATTTACACCTCTATCCCTAGTCCGAGCGTACAAGTATGCTCTAGTGGCCTGGTATATAAGTAGGTTGACCGAGTAGCCCACAGTCAACACGGCGGACTGGGACGTAGAGTTTTTTTTGCAGATTGCGCTCGCATTCGGCAATTCGCTGCTCGATACGGTTTTAAAATAAAATTTCAAAAATCTGGAAAATAATAAATGTAGTCTAGCTTTTTTTTTAAAATTGAATTAATTAGTCGACTATTTTTTTTAATTAATTAGTCAATTTTTTTTAATTAATTAGTCAAATATTTTTGAATTAATTAGTCAATTTTTTTTATGTTAGTCGCTTGACGTGTTTGACGTACCCTAAATCCGCCCCTGCAAATTGCATTATTACGCTATTTACTTGGCGTACGGTCAAACGCAATCATTTTAAAGTATCCCTGAATCATACTACTCCAATCATACAGCATTGCAATTGACTTTCTTCGAAAATAATGTTGTTCTTCGTCTCACTCCGTAGTTCATACAACATGGCGAGGAAATATGAACAGTCACACTACTGCACACATTACAGGTCAGCGGTTACACCAAAAAGTTAACAAACACACACACAAACAAACAAACACACAACACGATAGCAATATATCTGCGCGTTGCGCAGATACAAAAAGGCCGCCTCGCGCGACAAAATTCACCAGTGAAAAACCAGCTTCACGCATTACGAAATCATGAGAAGACTAACGGACTAACGAGTCTAACGATGTATCATTGAATTTAAATTTGAATTTAAATATGCATGTCTGGTGGTATTTCGTTGAATTACACAATAAGTGCTTGTTGACATGGCGACAACTTGATAAAAGTTAATTTCTTTTATTGAGTATAAAAGGGAATTTTTGAAATACAATGAAATTTCTCAGTACGGCAGAGTTCGCATCAGTTTTGATCCATTTTTTAAGTCGTTAGTCTTAGACAGAGCGCCCGTCTTTAAAAACGGATCAAAAAGATGCGAACTCTGCCTTTATACTGAGAAATTAATTTCATATTGTATTTCAGAAATTCCCTTCACTCAATAAAAGAAATTAACTTTTATCAAGTTGTCGCCATGTCAACAAGCACTTATTGTGTAACTTCAAGGATTTAACACTTCCGCCGCAGACATGCATTTTAAATTTATATTTAGCTCCACATCTCTGTATCGGGCATTCTACACGTTTCTCTCTGACCGAGGAAGGGCCTTTGCCCGGAACGTTTATAGACTACTACGTTCTCTGTTTCGGCAGTATATTTAACCGCTTACTATATTTCGAATTTCGATCGGTTGTTAACCGTTGTTTCAACACTGCATGCTTGCGCAGCACGCTACTTTTATTTCACTATATATATATATATATATATATATATATATATATATATATATATATTGTCCAATTCTTCTGGACGATGACAATGAGAGCATTGTTTCGTTAATATAGATGCCACACTCGCTACTATACCAGTTTACCGCTGGTAAAATTAGCCGAATGCGGGCTCAAGGGGCCTCACGGTATGCCATTTAGTGCTTACCCTTCTCGTGCGGGGAAAGCACTGCCAAACCCAACCTCGTCCCCAGGGCCATTTGTAGGGGCTGGGCCAAGATGGCGGCCAAGAACAAATGGCCCTGGCACAGGCTGAGCTATCACCACATTTGATTGGTCGAGATAACTTTGGATGTTTTAGGTATTCTGATTGGTGGAAACAAGACGGGCGGCGGGCTAACTCGCGGGCATTTGTTTTTTGGGCTCAAATTATATTCAGAATTGCCGGCTGTTAAAAAACAACTTCGAAATGAATGAAAATGTGAGGAAAGCTTTTGAAACACCCGTGAAAACGTCGGAAGAATATGTAATGGTGGGTCGTGTCGTCTTTGTGCCTTGGCTGCCATACAACGAAGTCCATGGGACGGCAATTCAGTGTGTTTTCTAAATCAGGCGAACGAAAGACTTGGTGAACAAAATCAAAAAGTATTTTGGCTGCGAAAGGAAAGTGCACCACAGGGCAGAATTTACATGTTTGGCCATTAAGAAGCAGACTTTTTTCAAACAAGAGTTCTCGACGAAACGAAGCCTAAATGTTTTTCAAAACGCTGAATTGAATCCACCGAAAACTAATACGAAAACAAGGCGGCCCGGCCAGACAACGGCAATCCAGTTTCTTGCGAATTTGGTACAACGGTGAAGCAAACGATAAATAATAAGCATTTACAGATATTTATTAAAAGTGTATTTATTTTAATAATTCGACAATGTCTTTGGAAATGATGTTTTGATTGTTTTCAGTTTGGGTCAGTCAAGCTGAACTAAAATATTCAGAAAATAATTGAGCCTGACTAGGCGCGATAAACTTCGTGAAGCCTGGGCCGAGTAAAAAATGAGTCAAAATATGACTCATTTTTTGCAGCCTGTGCCAGGGCCATTTGTTCCCGCCATTTTGTTTTTGGCCGCCATCTTGGCCCAGCCCCCACAAATGGCCCTGGGGACGAGGTTGCTGCCAAACCCTGCTCCGAAATTACGCCATAACTCGCCATTGTGACGCAAAAAAAATGCTTTTCAGCCAATCAGCGGCCTGGAGACACCTCACGTGACTTTAGTTTCCTATAAGATGGAGTCCTTGAAACGTCCATTAGACAACAGTGCTGCCACAGAATAAAGCCAAGGAATCAGCCGGCCTAAAGGAGGTAAGATTTATACGATCTTTGTACTTTCTATAGCTTCACATTATCGTCTTAGATCAAGTCATCGGTTATGTTATGAAGCCATTCGATCGTTTGCTGTTCGGCTTTTATTTGCAATATGAGTATTATATTTATAAAGAGCGAAGTCTATTCAGTGAATTTTTTGTGATTTGTTTATTGCAGCCACGGTACAGTAAATTATCACTACTGTATCTAGTTGTAGAACGTATGGCTGTTCAATATATACGAGAACTTCAGTCAGAAGACGAGACACGAAACACTTGTAATACTATATAAAACAAAGAGTAAAGACCCGACTAAACATCTAGGCGATTTGTGCTGAAACAGATTTAAATGTTCGCATCTTACACAAGCTGCGGCTTTTAAAAAACGCCATATATGTATACATGTAAAATTGTCGTGAGAAGGCGTTGTCTAATTCTAATATTCATATATTCAACATTCTACTCTGATCAAGCCGGTTCAAGGTCGATTTTTTGGCGTTTTTTCTACAGCTTTTATAAGAATCTTGCTTAATTTATAAAAACTCTATTCTGCAGAGTCACTGGCGTGTTTTTATGTGGATGAAATGAAATGTGTATACTTTAGAGCAACCTTCTTATAAAGAAGTGTATTGCTCGCTTCTGTTCTTAATTTACATGAAACAAGACTGTCGAACTAAGGGGTGGACCATTAGAAATCAAGGGAGGGGTGTGTGAAAAATATGTGTGCGTGAATATTTTTTTTCAGCTTAAATTCCCTGCAGGATTTTTTTTTTCAGTGTGCAAGCTGCACAGGATTTTTTTTTATAGGGTTATTTAAGCCATACGCAAAAGGATGCCAGTCCAAAACTGACCACGTGGCACTTTATAAAACAGCGAGAAGTGGCCTGCAAATACAAGTACAACTAGCGATCATGTCAAAGCGGTGAATAGTGGCTTGAACACTATTAAAAAGACGATGACGATGATAAATATCAGTGTTCGAAAGTGCATGTTTCTCTGTGCTTTTTGGAGTGTTTATAAAATTGAACCACTCAATAAAAAGTTGCACAAACTCTGAATTCAAGTAAAAAAAATCAGGTGCTATTTCGAATTTATTTTGCATTTACTTTAAATTGCACGCATAACGACATAATATTACCACTTTGGAAACGAAAACTCAAGAGAGAAATAAACAGAAATACGAGATAAACGAAATCTCTGAGGGGTTGAGGGGCGTCCTCCAGTGCACTTCTTCAGGCCTGTTCCCATCTGCTGTCTCTTGCAAAGTCTAATCAGGGATGTAGGAAGCTTGATAATCTTAGGGTGCCACCATGGTTGGTGCAGAGCATGAAAATTTGGAGTCTCCAGATTGTTGGAAATGGCATTTTCAGAGTCTTCTCTACCTCTTTCGTTAGGTCCTTTCATTAATTCTTTCATTATGATTTGTGAGTCTATGCTATCCGTGAGTCAGGATGGATTATTATTAATAATTGGCCGAAATTAATAATAAATCAATTATTTTTTGGGGGGCCGAAAGCTATTCCGGCCTCCTCTTATAAAATATTGGGGGGGGGGTGCAGCCCCCCTGCTTCCTACGCCCCTGGTCTAAATTTGTTTAAATTTTTATTTTATGAATAATAGATAGTTTGCAGTGTTTGAAACTACCTGAAGTTTATATTAGTATATTTGACTGTTTAATCAGTGAGCTTTTCCTTTTTATCATATGATAAATCACATGGTGCACTTTGCTTGCACGAATTTTGTTGTTGTTGTTGATCGTTTGCACACAAATTTTTTTTTGGTAATTGTCACCCCCCCTCCCTTGATTTCTAATGGTCCACCCCTAAGATTAATCGAGCACAGCATTTCTGAATTCCAACTAGTCTTTCCAATTGAACAATTGCCCCAAACCGTGCAGCAATATTCGAGTCGTGATTTGATAAGTGCATTGTATAGCAGTTTTCTACATGAAATAGAAAGATAACCTTTTGCGGGTAAATCATTCATATAAATAGAAAATAAAGTAGGTCCAAGGATTGATCCTTGTGGAATACCTCGTCTAAGTGTTAATGGTGCAGACAGTGATCCAGAGATGTAATATCTTTGAGAACGGTCACTAAGCAAGTAAGAATTAAACCAATTCATGGTGGGTTCAATTCCTGCTGGAAGGCCTGTGTAGTTGCATTTTTCGCAACTGGTCCCGGTTTGGTCTTAAAATATATATATATTCTACACTCGAATTTCCCTTCATCAAAAATCCCTAGAACCTTCTGTATATAGTTTGGCGAAGAACACATTTCCGAACAGTAGTTACCAGAAAATATCATATCATAGTTTTCAAATCTTTTATATATAAATTTTAAAGTGCTTATGCAGTGAAAAAATCACTTCAAAATAAATTCTCTCACTTGAAAGAACTACAGAAAGTATAAAGATTGGCGTGTTCAACTCTTCCAAATCTCATGTAGTTCGCGAGAGATATTAAGATTTGTTTGATATGTAAATGTTCCTCACTGTGACGTTACACTGCATAATGACTTACTAAACAAAAGGTCCGCTATGCGTACATGTATCTGCGCAAACCCACCACTGTGAGAATCATGTCAAGATCTTGTGTGATCTTGGAAAATCTTGTAAGATCTTAAGAAAAATCTTAAGATTTTTACACGTAGATCTTATACGATTTTAGCGAGATCTTATAAGATAATTAAAGAGAAAGTACACGTTCTCTGACCTTAATAATTTTTTATCATGACTCATCATGACTCACAAAAACTGTGGTAGATCACACTCACAAGTTTACTATAAGTCACGTTAAAAATACTTAACCAGTTTATCAGCAATATCCCCTGTCTCCGAAATGTTTTTGTGCAAAACTTTGTCGGAAATATAGAATTTAACGGCTAACTGCTGGAAGATATATCCCAATGACCAATAATACGGCTACCGCGGGTCTAAATACCCCTGAATCGTCTGTTGACATGAGCGCAAATATCAAATTGCATTATTTACGCTATTTACTTGGCCTACGTTCAAACGCGGTCATATTTAAAGTAAATCAATCGTCTGTAGGTTTGTGCCATTTGGGAAACTTGCACGGTTAGATAGAGCATTAAATTTTGTACAACATATGTGAATTAGAACAAATCGTATAGAATAGCAACGGAGAAAAATATATCAGTTGAACTGAGATGAGCGCTAGTATCAAATTGCATTATACGGCTATTTACTTGGCGTACGGTCGAACGCGGTCATATATTTAAAGTAAATCAATCGTCTGTAGGTTTGTGCCATTTGGGAAACTTGCACGGTTAGATAGAGCGTTAAATTCTGTACAACATATGTGAATTAGAGAACATGGTATAGAATAACAACGGAGAAAAGGCTATTTGAACTGACATGAGCGCAAATATCAAATTGCATTATTACGCTATTTACTTGGCGTACGGTCGAACGCGGTCATATTTAAAGTAAATCAATCGTCTGTAGGTTTGTGCCATTTGGGAAACTTGTACGGTTAGATAGAGCGTTAAATTCTGTACAACATATGTGAATTAGAGAACATGGTATAGAATAACAACGGAGAAAAGGCTATTTGAACTGACATGAGCGCAAATATCAAATTGCATTATTACGCTATTTACTTGGCGTACGGTCGAACGCGGTCATATTTAAAGTAAATCAATCGTCTGTAGGTTTGTGCCATTTGGGAAACTTGTACGGTTAGATAGAGCGTTAAATTCTGTACAACATATGTGAATTAGAGAACATAGTATAGAACTAGAAATTACTATCGCAAGTGAAGTGCTGCCTCAAATGGGACAAAAACCTTTAGCCTACTCCAGAAACAACTCTGTGGCCAATGTGACAACCCCTTGCCCACTCCACCCAAGATTGCCCACTCCACCCAAGATTGCCCACTCCACCTGAGTTTGCCCACTCCACCCAAGTTTTTCTCACCTCTTCCCCATAAGAGCCCACAGAGTTGCCTGCGAAGGACACTGGAAAGTCCCAAAATTTAATATTAATTACAATAGACAGAGTATTTACACATTTCTTCTATATTTTTTAATTATAAAATTGAAAACTACAAGTTACTATAACTTATCGCTTGAGATAATATGGCAAGGGTTTTGACCAAGTGCTTAATTATGTTTTGACAATTTAGGGCTTTAATAAAATTATACAGTACAGCAATGTACCATTAAGCCCATAATTTGTATCAGTCAACATACACACACGAAGTCAGAATGTTGATCAGCGAAAACACAATGAACCCACACCAATATACACCTAAAAATAGAAGAAAACAACCGTGAAATTTCCTACCAAGGACTTGTCAGTTGTAGAAACTCATATCTTACCTCGACAAGATAAACTCTCCTCAACGAAACTGTGTGTCGTGGCATTGCCATTTGCCAATTTAGAAAATCCATCGCCGTCGTGGTGTTGACAACTTCTGATCGACATGTCTCAATGGACGAGTTCTTTGACTTGTCTTCTAACCAACGGCAACAAACAACATCTCTCACGAGGAATGAGATCATGGTTGTCGAGTTCCACTTGATAGTTTGTGCTGTTAACAGCGCTGATAAACTCATGAAAGAGCACTGCTTTCCTCGAGACTGGCCACTGAAACCTTCATGACCTTGATGAATACTTCCACGAGAAAGTAAGGACATGATGTATTTGTTCTTATCGTGAATTTTCTGTCGAGGAAGAAGCTGAACCGGTAGCGGAACATGCGCACTGAGTCACACAGCTCATATATGGATGACGTAATGCCGACAAACAAACAAACAAACAAACAAACAAACAAACAAACAAACAAACAAACAAACAAACAAACAAACAAACAAACAAACAAACAAACAAACAAACAAACAAACAAACAAACAAACAAACAAACAAACAAACAAACAAACAAACGCAAAATTTAACAAATCGAGATCTTGGTCGGCTATACATAGCTCGGAAAAAGGACTGGGCACGAGGCAACGTCAAGAATAGTGTGCTGCCTCGCTGACGCTCGGCAGCAATAACAACGGAGAAAAGGCTATTTGAACTGACATGAGCGCAAAATAATATCAAATTGCATTATTTACGCTATTTATTGTCCTACGGTCAAACGCGGTCATATTTAAAGTAAACTGTAAATCAATCGTCTGTAGGTTTGTGCCATTTGGGAAACTTGCACGGTTAGATATAGCGTTAAATTATGTACAACATATGTGAATTAAAACTCAAATCGTAGAGAATAGCAACGGAGAAAAATATATTTGAACTGAGATGAGCGCAAATATCAAATTGCATTATTATGCTATCACTTGGCGTACGGTCAAACGCAATCATTTTAAAGTATACCTGAATCATACTACTCCAATCATACAGCGTTGCAATTGACTTTCTTCGAAAATAATGTTGTTCTTCGTCTCGCTCCCGCTCCGTAGTTCATACAACATGGCGAGGAAATATAAACAGTCACACTACTGCACACATTACAGGTCAGCGGTTACACCAAAAAGTTAACACACAAACAAACACACACACACACACACACACACACACACACACACACAAACACAAACACACAACACGATAGCAATATATCTGCGCGTTGCGCAGATACAATATGCCTTGTAACTTCAAGGCAATACCGCCTGACAATTAACACTTCCGCCTCACAAGCATATTTATTCAGTGACACGCCATAGTCCGCCAGTCGTCTGATGATTGCGTTAAGCATGAAACACCGTGTAATGACTAGATGTTTTAGATAATTTTAAATATATCACTATACCAAGCTCTACACGGTGACAACCTTGTATTGAGCACTCTACTTCTGGGAGATTATCCATGTTTTGGATTATTTTACCTATATATATATATATATATATATAAGTAGCAAGTTCGAAAACTTATGAATAGAGTGCTCAATACTGGGGTAGAGCGGAATAAGACAAGAGGGTAAACTTCGGTTACTTCATTAAAATTTTATTCACTACAAATTTGTTTCGTATGGTATGGCAAGCAAAGCTTGCCACACTCATCGGGTGATTATCACGTCTATTATCGATATATATATATATATATATATATATATATATATATATATATATATATATATATATATATATATCGGATTGGTCTTGAATATTTCTTCATACTGAATGCGATACAGTTCAGCAGCTCATAACTTGAGTAAAAACTACTCGTACACTGTTTACTCACGCCTGAACACTTAGTGAGTCTGTTTATTGGATCATAACACAGATTTTGAGTAAAATATTGAATTTACTCAAAAAAAAAGAGTTCGTCACACTTACTCATGCATTGAGTACAACGATTTATTTCTCCTACTCAAAGCTGAGTAAGAATACTAAGTTATTTGAGTTAAAATTACTCATGTATATTTAACTCAAAATAAGAGTAAGTTTTTACTCGTAAATACGAGTAACATTTACTTTACTCATGCTTGGTGTACATAGTACGCACGATTTTGCGTAAAAGATTAGTTTTACTCAAAAATTGAGCGAATTCTACTCAAAGTAAAAAATGCATTTTTTTGCAGTGTAGTCAATCGCCGAGCTATGATGCTGTCAAAGGCCTTACTGAGATCAATTGTAACTGCAACCACTGCAGCTTCTCTATTATCGAGGCGATGCCGCCAGTTTTCCGTCATCTTTAAGATAGCAGAACAGCAAGAATGGTTCTTCCGAAAACCAGGCAGATTTCTTGAGAGGTAGAGGTTAATGAAACTACACAATTGAGTGTGCATGATCTTCGCGAATATCTTGGAGATTGCCGTAAGGATAGAAATAGGGCGGTAATTGTTTTTGCAAGTTACGATCGACCTTTTTAAAAATAGATAAACACCGCTGCCAAACGTTTGCGCATGTGTGAATTTGCAAGAGTAAACGTTGCAAGAGAAGTGGGGAACTAGCCGTGGTAACAACAACCAGACAGTGAAGACTAAGACTCGACTATTCATTTGTGTTTTAAAAAAAGGGGCATGAAAATTACGAAGGGGGTATTTCAGAATATGTTACAATATTAACAAAGTAGCCATGCACAAATTACCTACTTTATCTTTTTGGCAATATGCTTGTAATTTTAACTGTTGTGTCGGACTCTCGGAACAGTCCAAATATTTCAGTGTTTTCCCGCTCTTTTTTTGAGATACGAGCTCGGATGTTGCACGTGCTTCTGTGTATCGCAGGACACTATGAAAAGTTTCAAGTGATTTACTTGAAACATTGAAAAATAGACATGATTTTCCAACAAGTCATTATATATGCAGTGTGACGTCTTAGTGATGTTATTTGCATATCACGCAAATCTCAATATCTCAAGAACGAAGTGAGATATGGAAGAGCTGCAAACGTCAATCTTTTTACTTCAAAAGTTCTTTTAAATAAAAGAGTCTCTCCCAAATCTATTTTTCGCTGCATAAACTCTTTCATATTATTGATCTGATCCATTTTCTACGTTGTCTTATATTTTCAGACAAAAGATGTCATCGCCGAAAGCCGAAAAACGTAAGCTTAATGGTAGCTTAGCCCCAGAACAACAAGGAAATTACATCGATCAACTAGATCAAAAGTTAACTAGTTTAGAGCAAATATTAGTGAAACTAAGTCAGGCTAAGAAGCATGGCTCAATTGAAGGGGAAATAGAGACCGCGAAAAGAAACGTTAATGAACAAAAGCAAATATTACTAAAAATCCAAGAAACACGACACCATGAAGATTCTGCTTCGAAAGATACGAAATTCGTAGAAGGAGAAATGGGTCTTAGCAGTAAACTTGAACAAGCTAACAAAAAGATTGAAGAACTAGAAACAGAAATTGTCGCATTAAAGCAACGTATAATAGAATTGGAAACAAATCAGCAGGACTTCAAGAAAATGACCGAAACACCAGACACAGGGCAACTGGCTTTTCTTTTCGAACAGGAAGTAGCGAAGTATGTCCTGCCAGAAGGAAAGAGAATTTGGAATTTTAGAGCATATCAAAAAATGCACGAATGGTTGGAGGAGAAGAAACACACTTCACAAGGACAGAAGGCAAAACAAAGATGGGAATGTCTAAAAAACAGAGTGAAGTGGTCTGAAAACCATGAACAGCTCTTACTGAAACTTAAAACCTCCGGTTACGCCCATCCTTTGATTGACCTGGAAGAAATCAGATCAAAAGTTCCTGAAAATTTTGATGAGCAAGAAAAGAAGTATTTCAATGATATTGTTGAAATAATCGAGGAAGTGAATGAGAACATGTAAAAATACATCACTATAATTCATCGGTTAAGAGAAATAAGCGATGAATTATCGACGAGCTATTTTACTGAGAGAAATTTCTGAAACTCAGAAAGTGAACAGATTTGTAAATGCACCCGTAGATGCACTGCGTTTATTATTCGCTAAGTTGTCTCCCTATTCACTCAGCCTTCAGCAAAGAAGTATGTCAACATGCATGAACATGCAGTTGGCGCACGTTCAATTAACTATTTCACTCGCATTATAGTGATGTAAAAGGAGGAATGACTTTGTGGAATAGCATATGGAGTGCATGGCTTGCATGCGGAATGATAAAAAGGTAATTTTCCTTATTGTTTAGCTCACAGGTAACAATTAAGAACCACTAGCGACTTTATACCGGGATTTTCTGAATCACCTAACCAGGCCTGTCATCTAACATTATAACCCCCACAAAAACCCTAACCCTGGTAAAAAATCAGAAATTTTCAAAACCGTCTGAGTAAGTCAGATTATAGCAAACAAGCTGGGGTTTTGTAGGGTATAGATGACCCAGAAAAGCCAACTTTATAGTATAACGATTGGGAGACTATAATAAAATCGCTAATCGGCCTATTACGATTTCTGACTTAAGTGACCCAACTCGTTCCGCAAGTCGTGCCATTTGCCATTCTGCAAAGTCACTCTGCCTGATACGTTCATTGCTCGCATTGTTGTATTTGCATGTATATATTATTTAAATGTGAAATGTATTTAGCCAAAAAACTAATTGGAGACACAATGTATATAATGTTGGTTTTACTGAAAATGGACACTGGAGAACCCGAAGAAAAATCCTCGAAGCACAGAGAGAACGAACAACTTTACTCACATGAAGCTAAGGCCCCCTTCACACTATACCGGATACCTTTTGTGCCGGCACGAAAACCATATCGGATAGGCCTTCTGTTCACACACAAAACGCCTGCTCCAGCACAATTTCCGTGCCGGCACGCCGCTGCGCCGCTCGTGCCGGCACAAAAGCTATCCGGTATAGTGTGAACGGGGCTTACTTCGGCACAATATCGTGCCGATCAAATCTGTTTACACTGTACTGCATATTTTTTGTGGCGGTACGAAAACCTATCCGGTATAGTGTGAACGGGCTTACTTCGGCACAATATCGTGCCGATCAAATCTGTTTACACTGTACTGCATATTTTTTGTGGCGGTACGAAAACCTATCCGGTATAGTGTGAACGGGCTTACTTCGGCACAATATCGTGCCGATCAAATCTGTTTACACTGTACTGCATATTTTTTGTGGCGGCACGAAAACCTATCCGGTATAGTGTGAACGGGGCTTACTTCGGCACAATATCGTGCCGATCAAATCTGTTTACACTGTACTGCATATTTTTTGTGGCGGCACGAAAACCTATCCGGTATAGTGTAAACGGGGCCTAAGTCACCCATCCAAGTTCTAACCTTATTCAACCGGGCTTTACTTCAGTGGTGAGAGGCAGTGCGCTAGAAGCGCCCACCACTCGTGTCCCAACGATGCAACAACTTTGTATTTAATCTATATGAACGAATCAATATAAACAATAACCTGACACGCTGATTTAAACTTTGAATACCGTGCTTAAGAGCGATAAAAAGGTACAAATGTACTTTTAATTAAACTTGTTGTAAAACAATGAAAAAGCACGGTTTTAATTAAAACGTCAATTTTTTGTCTCAAAATCATAAAATATATGGGGAATCTAACCTAAGTATTAAGAATTTTGGGAAATTCGAGTGCAGAATATATACATTATAAGACCAAACCGGGACCAGTTGCGAAAAATGCAACTACACAGGCCTTCCGGCAGGAATTGAACCCACGACCTTGCGATACTAGTGTAATGCTCTGACCACTGAGTCACGGAGGGCGTTGCCGAGAGCTTGATCCCGAGTTCTGTATATATAATAAGGTAGTAAAGAATTGGGTATATTATAAGTGATATTGGGCATTTCAATCGAGTGAAATGCCCAATATTACTTATAATATACCCAATTCTCTCCTGGCATTACCACCTTATTATATATACAGAACTCGCGATCAAGCTCTCGGCAACGCCCTCCATGACTCAGTGGTCAGAGCATTACACTAGTATCGCAAGGTCGTGGGTTCAATTCCTGCCGGAAGGCCTGTGTAGTTGCATTTTTCGCAACTGGTCCCGGTTTGGCCTTATAATGTATATATTCTACACTCGAATTTTCCTTCACCCAAAATCCTTATGACATACTATGTATTAAGAAGTTGTGTTTCCGAGTAATGAAATCATAATTAGCGAATAAAGTACACTACTACTTGGGGATAAAAACCGATTGACAGAATCTGGAACGAGTGGGTCTGTGACTTAAGGTAAGAACATGAGCTGAAACTTCAGATTCCTTGTCAGAGCCATAATAACAATATAATACTGGACATTTATTATACAACTGCATTAAAGAGTGTCCAAATAACGCTAAAAATGAGTACAAATATACAGCGATATTTGGATAGTTAGTTATTTGGATAGTAGAAAACTGGTTTGACAGATTTTGTCAGCCAATCAAATTTATCACTCGGGAACTACTTCATGTATGCTTATTATTTTGTCCTGGATTTGTCCTGGTGCAAGTCACGCGCTACTTCTCTGGCCTTTTTAGAGTTTTCTTTTTCCATAAAAATGTGTTGATCAGAGCAGTTGTATAATAAATCTCTTATAAGATGTTTTGGTGTGTAGTATCGCTGTATATTTTACGAGTTGTGCCGTATTTTGACGAGCCCGCAGGGCGAGTCAAAATACAAACAACGAGTAAAAATATACAGCGATACTACACACCAAAACATCTAATAAGATACATCTATTTGACATTCTAAGGTTTGAAACAAAAGAATGACACTCCTAAATATCGTGAGCTTTGTTTTCGAGGTAACACTGGCCACTTTGGTATAAGTTGTACGTATACATGTAATGCATTTGGTACGTTTGCGAGCTTATCATATATCACTAGCTACATCTCGTACGCAAATACTACCACTTAAGCCTGCATGGTTTCCATATAGTTGTAATTGTTGTAAGACTTGATCGGCGATAGTCGCCGACTGAATTACAACAATTACAACTATATGGAAGCCAGGCTTTCGGAGCACATATACGACTACGAATTTCCACCTTAGCTCAATGTGGTTCAATGGTTAGAGCGTCTAACCGGTCGTTAGAAGGTTGCAAGTTCGAACCCTGTCTGGGGCTCAGAAATCTTTTCTGAGTAATTGAGCTTGACGAACGTCCAACAAACGTCTGTTACTGGTTACTTTCTTTACGTCACAAGATATTCGCTTCAGACGCCTGGCCAGACGCAGCAATGTTTTGGAAAACAACACAAAAACTAGACTTCAGTCCAAATAGGTTCCTGCTCTTGAATTTGGGGAAAAACGTTTCAAAATAAGAATTTCCTTGTTCGAACTACCAAAAAACAAAACATTGTTGTTGGCGATATCTGACCTTTAACCCAACACTCTGGGGTACTGGACTGCATGCAGTTGTACTATACCCAAGCTAAAAAATATGACTTACAAGAGAATCATTATTTTATGCAGATTTGACACCAAACTCATTTAAAACAACTTATTGAGTTTGAGAGGTGAAAGTATGCTTCTTACGTCAGTAAGAAGTAAAATTAAAGCACTACAACCGACCTAAAGTCAGTCCGACCTGAGTTCGCATGCATGTAAATACGCCTATATGAATTTTGAAATATATAGTAAGGTTAGATATACTGCCGAAACAGAGAACGTGGGAGTCTAACGTTTCGAGCGAAGGCCCTTCGTCAGAGAGAAACGTTTCTCTCTGAAACAGAGAACGTAGGAGGCTAACGTTTCGAGCGAAGGCCGCAGCACGCTACTTTTATTTCACTATATGAATTTTGTCCGGCAAGACTGTTTATATAGTTCCTTTGGACTCGGCTCATTCATTTTGGGCACCAGTGTAAATAGGATAATCAAAGTAGCCATATTAATAACTTTATTATCACGATATACGAACGTGTCTCAATCTATATCTAATATAATGCAGAAACAAAAGTATAATATAAAAAATGCATAACGTCAATAATATGTTGGGCTTTTTCAAGTTTCAATTTATATATTCTATCAAATCTCTATATACCCAGTAAGGATATAGGATACTGCTTAAAAAAGATATGATGCTTCCAGCTTAGCTCAAAATAAACCATCACGCATACTCCATATTATTATGCGAGAACAATCTTATTCTTCTCATATCGTGAGAACTAGTGTTTGAAGCCTACATACAATCAACTCTCGTTATAGCGGACACCCTTGGGGACCGTCATTTGGCGTCCGTAATAACGAGAGTCCGCAAAAACGGGATGCGATGAAAATATCCCGATTTCAGGTTGTAAAATGTCACTACAATGTATTACTGCTTTTTTGTTTTAAAATGTCCATTTTATTTCAATTTCTAGTTGACGTTTACTGTGATACATATAAGTACACAGTACAAGTCAAAATACAAGTAAAAAATTTGTAGTCAAATATTTTTTTATTCCAAAACCAAAAATACAACGGTAACATGAATCAGTAACATAAATATTTTTTTATTCCAAAACCAAAAATACAACGGTAACATGAATCAGTAACATAAATATGTCACTCGATAAATTAAAAAAAGTCATTCACTTTCATGTGTCGAGAGAAAAATACGTCCAAGGTGTCCGTTTAACGAGAGTAGAACAATAAAAATGTTTGTTGGGGACCACATGAAGTGTCCGCAATTCCGTAATAGTGAGAGTCCGTAATAGCGAGAGTTATTTCAATACATTTCATAGTAGTTTCGGCCGGGGAGACTGCGTCTCATGGGCCACTTTTTTGTTCTTACCACGTTGTGACGTCTTCTGTGCATCTATAACTGAGATAGCGAAGATTTCGAGATAACTGAGTTCAAGATAGTGAGGTTCTATTGTAATATATTTTCCCTGTAGAACTGTATAGCTCCGCATACTTGAGGAAGTCGTTCGAGGGAACGTCCGCTCTACCTTGCGAAGATGAGAATCAGATGTCTTCCTGTATACAGAGAGACTTAAGAAGAACGGCGATGCTTTTCACTTTTTTTTATACATCATAAAAACTATAAATATAGTTCTTGTAGTAACTGTATTTTTTCATCTATTTTGTATCTTGTTTTGGGTGACCCTTCTGTAAACCACCTTTTCTGTGACTGAGTCGGTACATCCTCAATATTAAAGATAGATTATTATTATCAACTCTCCCACTTCTAGTTGTTACCAGTTGTACCAGTTTAATATATATTTAATGTTATTAAACTTGTTTGAAGTCATCATTGCATGTATATAGTCAATTTTTTGATGTATGGTTTCAACATGTTGTACACAAGACCCCTAATTCAAGCAAAAAAAATGAAACCGCTCCCTTCTGCTCATTCAATTTTATTGTAAATATCTTAATAGAACTTCTTATCCTTTTGTTACTATTTCATTATTGCAAATTACGCAATTCAGCCTTTTGGCTGCCAGGTAATTTTATTAAAGTAAATTTTTTTTTCTCATTCATCGCCTCCTCGCATTCTTCCGCCTCCTCAGATGAAAACAAAAGTGAACAATAGCGTAACCTGAATTGATATAAATAAGTTTTGTGGAAACACCACGTAAAATATTTCTTTGCTAAGCCTGTTGACTCAGGCCTTCATGAAGGCCTCTGATGAAGGCCTCTGATGAAGGCCTGAGTCAACAGGCCGAAAGCTTAGCAAAGAAATATTTTACGTGGTGTTTCCACAAAACTTACTTATATTACTTTATCGCCATGAAAACGTTCAAAGAATTAATTATTAAAGTTGAATCACAAAACATGCACAAAGAATGACAGCGTTCGCATCGCCTATTGTTCGTTCCCAGTCTTTTCCATTTTCAAGATGGCGGCTATGTCAAATTTCCCCACCCTGGGAACCCCCAGTATTGTCAAAATCCCGACCCACGTACCATCTTCGGTGATCAATTCCCAGGGGCTTAACATTGATAGGTGCAAACTTTATTAATATATCGTTCCTATGCGAGGGCTTCCCCAGAGGTGAATAAAATCGTCTGGCGTTAGCCAGAATAAAATACCAAATACCAATTCGGACAGGAAAGAGTTAGAGAGATAGTTTATAAATCGATCCTGTCCGAGGGCTTCCCCAGAGGTGAATAAAATCGTCTGGTGTTGGAACGACTCAAGAGGCCTGCTGGATTATTTGTCTGACCAAATACTAGGAATATATCGCCTCCCATGTAAACAGCCCCTAAGAAGAACTCGGTACGCCTCGCTTCTTTACGATTTTCTCGTGATCTTCAGCGGTTCTTTATAGAGCTGGCGACTTCATAAAACAAAATGTTTGTAGATTTCCATGACCATGTGTATTGACAGTCTTGTTTATTTTATTGCCAAGTGTTCGTGCGGTACCGCCCGCCGGCAATATTATTATTATCGTTGTTCAGAACTACAATGAGACTCTTATCATGAAAACATCCCGGGCCGCTCGGCAACAAACATAAATATCAAATATACATGGCAAAACCACCGAAATATTTTGTTTACACAAACTCGAGACCGGGACGATATTATGCTGACTTGGCAGAAATTCGACAAAGTTTGCCTACTAGTCCGTCTACTCCGAACGTTTTCTCAAGAAATACTCCACTGTAGAAGTTATAAAATATATTGGCAGAAAGATAATTCACCTTGCTACAACATACGTACAATTTATCGGACCAAATAGCTTAGTTTCCCTAAAAAAAGCGAAATACCGAACATGTCCAAATCATTACTATTTTTGATTTATATAAATGACTTGCCTAATTGTCTCAAACACTCCCATGCACGTATGTATGCAGATGACACTCCTTTGACGTTGGCAAGTAATAACGTTCGTGATATTAATCAGAATCTGAATCAAGACCTTGCTAACGTTAATGAGTGGCTTATCGCAAACAAGCTTACCCTAAACCAATCCAAGACAGAATTCATGTTAATCGGTTCTACGCAAAGACTACGTACGTTGAACCCATTACTATCTCTGGAAATTGATGGGGTCCCTGTTAATCAGGTTTCACATACAAAGTCCCTAGGTGTACTTATTGATGAAAATCTGTCTTGGAATATACATATCAATAAGCTAATCAAAAAGATTGCATCAAGCGTTGGAGCTATAAAACGTTTAAGGCCTTTTGTTCCATTTACGACTCTGCAGTATATTTTCAATTCGTTAGTGCAACCGCATTTTAATTATTGTTGTGTCGTTTGGGATAATTGTAACAAAACCTATGCTGATAAGCTTCAAAAATTGCAAAATCGTGCAGCGAGAGTGTTAACATCTTCTAGCTATGACACTGCTGCTGATTCTCTACTAGAGAAGCTTGGCTGGAGAAAACTCGATACCCAGCGCAAGTTTGAAAAAGCTGTAATGGTCTATAAATCACTAAATGGGCTCGCCCCCGATTATTTGCGTCCCATGTTTATAGACCGTAGCAGCGTCACGAACTATTCATTGAGAGACACCGAAGGCGAAGGCAAACTAGCTGTTCCAAAGCCACGGACTAATTACCTAAAGAATAGCTTTGGCTATAACGGTGCGATGCTTTGGAATAGCCTTCCTACTGAGCTACGCAAAGCAAACAACCTAAGCGAGTTTAAATCGGGCTGCAGTAGATTTTTTCTTTTTTTAAATGATTGAATTTTAATAAATTATACTATTGCACGGCCACTTATGGAAAGCAGGTATTTTTTATTTTTTATTTTTTTATAATTATTTCTATGTAGAACCATTTGTAATTTGTTAGTTTGTAAAATTTTGTAATTAGTTAAGTGCATGTACCGTATATGTAAATCCTGATAAGTTCACCGTGGGTAAATAAAGAATCTATTCTATTCTATTCTATAATAGCGCCGCTATTTTGAAGTTTTTTCCGTATATATTATAATGTCTTCTCCGAATGTTTTCTCAAGAAATAAACCACTGTAGAAGCTATCAAATATACTGGAAGAAAGATAATTCATCTGGCTACAACATACGTACATTTTATCCGACCAAATATATTAGTTTTCTTAAAAAAAGCGAAATACCGAACATGTCCAAAACGAATTAGAGATGCTTGCGGTTCTTTGGTATCGGTCAGCGACCTTCACCATTAGCAAAAGGACCCATAAATGCCGCCATTTTGAAAGTGAAAATGCGGACACTTTCCCAACTCAAAGGTAATAGGAGCACGCAGTCCAGTTAAATATATAGGTCAGTGGCCAAACCCTGCTCGAAATTACGCCATAACTCGCCATTGTGACGCAAAAAAAATGCTTTTCAGCCAATCAGCGGCCTGGAGACACCTCACGTGACTTTAGTTTCCTATAAGATGGAGTCCTTGAAACGTCCATTAGACAACAGTGCTGCCACAGAATAAAGCCAAGGAATCAGCCGGCCTAAAGGAGGTAAGATTTATACGATCTTTGTACTTTCTATAGCTTCACATTATCGTCTTAGATCAAGTCATCGGTTATGTTATGAAGCCATTCGATCGTTTGCTGTTCGGCTTTTATTTGCAATATGAGTATTATATTTATAAAGAGCGAAGTCTATTCAGTGAATTTTTTGTGATTTGTTTATTGCAGCCACGGTACAGTAAATTATCACTACAGTATCTAGTTGTAGAACGTATGGCTGTTCAATATATACGAGAACTTCAGTCAGAAGACGAGACACGAAACACTTGTAATACTATATAAAACAAAGAGTAAAGACCCGACTAAAGATCTAGGCGATTTGTGCTGAAACAGATTTAAATGTTCGCATCTTACACAAGCTGCGGCTTTTAAAAAACGCCATATATGTATACATGTAAAATTGTCGTGAGAAGGCGTTGTCTAATTCTAATATTCATATATTCAACATTCTACTCTGATCAAGCCAAGCCGGCTCAAGGTCGATTTTTTGGCGTTTTTTCTACAGCTTTTATAAGAATCTTGCTTAATTTATAAAAACTCTATTCTGCAGAGTCACTGGCGTGTTTTTATGTGGATGAAATGAAATGTGTATACTTTAGAGCAACCTTCTTATAAAGAAGTGTATTGCTCGCTTCTGTTCTTAATTTACATGAAACAAGACTGTCGAACTAAGGGGTGGACCATTAGAAATCAAGGGAGGGGTGTGTGAAAAATATGTGTGCGTGAATATTTTTTTTGAGCTTAAATTCCCTGCAGGATTTTTTTTTTCAGTGTGCAAGCTGCACAGGAATTTTTTTTATAGGGTTATTTAAGCCATACGCAAAAGGATGCCAGTCCAAAACTGACCACGTGGCACTTTATAAAAACAGTGAGAAGTGACCTGCAAATACAAGTACAACTAGCGATCATGTCAAAGCGGTGAATAGTGGCTTGAACACTATTAAAAAGACGATGATGATAAATATCAGTGTTCAAAAGTGCATGTTTCTCTGTGCTTTTTGGAGTGTTTATAAAATTGAACCACTCAATAAAAAGTTGCACAAACTCTGAATTCAAGTAAAAAAAATCAGGTGCTATTTCGAATTTATTTTGCATTTACTTTAAATTGCACGCATAACGACATAATATTACCACTTTGGAAACGAAAACTCAAGAGAGAAATAAACAGAAATACGAGATAAACGAAATCTCTGAGGGGTTGAGGGGCGTCCTCCAGTGCACTTCTTCAGGCCTGTTCCCATCTGCTGTCTCTTGCAAAGTCTAATCAGGGATGTAGGAAGCTTGATAATCTTAGGGTGCCACCATGGTTGGTGCAGAGCGTGAAAATTTGGTGTCGGAAAATGGCATTTTCAGAGTCTTCTCTTAGGTCCTTTCATTAATTCTTTCATTATGATTTGTGAGTCTATGCTATCCGTGAGTCAGGATGGATTATTATTAATAATTGGCCGAAATTAATAATAAATCAATTATTTTGGGGGGGGGGGGCCGAAAGCTATTCCGGCCTCCTCTTATAAAATATTGGGGGGGTGCAGCCCCCCTGCTTCCTACACCCCTGGTCTAAATTTGTTTAAATTTTTATTTTATGAATAATAGATAGTTTGCAGTGTTTGAAACTACCTGAAGTTTATATTAGTATATTTGACTGTTTAATCAGTGAGCTTTTCCTTTTTATCGTATGATAAATCACATGGTGCACTTTGCTTGCACGGATTTTTTTGTTGTTGTTGATCGTTTGCACACAAATTTTTTTTTGGTAATTGTCACCCCCCTCCCCTGATTTCTAATGGTCCACCCCTAAGATTAATCGAGCACAGCATTTCTGAATTCCAACTAGTCTTTCCAATTGAACAATTGCCCCAAACCGTGCAGCAATATTCGAGTCGTGATTTGATAAGTGCATTGTATAGCAGTTTTCTACATGAAATAGAAAGATAACCTTTTGCGGGTAAATCATTCATATAAATAGAAAATAAAGTAGGTCCAAGGATTGATCCTTGTGGAATACCTCGTCTAAGTGTTAATGGTGCAGACTAAACCAATTCATGGATGTAGCACTAGCACTGTAAGTTTTTGGACAGTAGGATATCATAGTCTACCAAATCAAAGGCGTTGCTAAGATTGAGCAATCTTGACTATACCAATTAACTTACTGTTATCCATAGCTTTAAGCCAGTTGTCTGTTAAGCTTAACATGGCTGTTTCACATGAATGATTTGGACGATATGCGGATTAATTTCTATGTAGGTTATGAGCATTAAGATAACTAAGATAAGAAGTTGCAACACGTCGTTCTAGTGGCTTCGATATAATGCTTAGGACAGAAATTGGTCTGTAGTTATCTCTATCATGTTGAGATTCCTTGTTATAAACTGCATGGAGATAGCTTTGCTTTTTTAAATTT
Organism: Corallium rubrum; assembly: GCA_964035015.1. Classification (NCBI taxonomy): domain Eukaryota; kingdom Metazoa; phylum Cnidaria; class Anthozoa; order Scleralcyonacea; family Coralliidae; genus Corallium; species Corallium rubrum. Next base: position 2,932,982 of record OZ036004.1, read on the forward strand.
ATGTGGAAAAATACCAGCAGCAATACTGGCATTGTAAATTTGTGTTAGACTATAGGGCCTACTACTGACAATGCTGCATGCTTTTAGCGCTTTGACCCCCAATACCATCGATACCAGTTGCTTTACTAGTAGCTATATTTTTGATATCGTCTTCGACTTGATGACAAGTAATTACCGGGATGTCATACTGTACAGACTCATCAATGTGATTGCTAACAAAATTCTTCAGGTGCGCATTTATTTCTGCATTAATGTTTTCATCAGTGCAGGCAACGGATTGTAGCAATCGAGGTACCAGGCGGGAATCGTAATCTTGTTATAAAAATTATTGCCCAGCAAATAATTCGTAACAAAGCCATGATAAAATCAAAAGTCGTAAGGTAAGCATGATAAAAAATTTTTAATAAAGAACTAACGTTTCGTCACTAACCAGCGACATCGTCAGCGACCGTATGTTCGTTTCCGAGTTTAGGCAGATGAATTTTTACAATTTGTTAAGATTTAAATTATACGATACAAAATTATTAAACTTCAAAATGTCAAATCCTATTTTTGTTAATTAAATGCTTGCAATACTTTTTAAAAAAATACTAAACGTAACGTTTACATCTTTCTTGAAAATTTCTAGTCAATGATTGAGTTGCATGCTTCCCATGCAGTTCCGCGAAAAGCTGATTTTATGACAGAGAATTGCAACTAAATTTTATTTAATATATGCACCTTGCTTTGGTTTAAATCAGTTTATTTCTTCAAGCAATAATACTGCGATTTTCACTTAAGCTTATAGAGACCGGAAGTGTTATTGAAAAGTTTATCGTTTCGCAATATGACACTTTCCCCAGTTTCCCATGGGAAATTCGAATGTTTGAGCATTTTGATGAATAGAAATTAAAGGTGGATTTCCAGTCCTCGTCCGGAGCAGCTCGCTACGAGCACTCGCAAGCTCGCTGCGAGTATTTTAGCGCTCATGGCAGTAAATAAATAAATAAACCAATCAAAACAAATTATGTCAACATTTCAAACTCGTTAGTAATTCATGAAAAAAACTGCACAAAGGAAATCATTACCGTGTCGATGGTTAATTTGCGTGGATATTGAAGGAAGAAATTACATAAATTAATCGAAATTTCACCTCGATTTTCTCTTAAAATACCGATTTGTTTGAGATGCTATATCAAACACTCACTCAGAAGAGTGCTTCATCAGGATATCCAAACACCTCGAAGTTTGTTCAAAAAGCTCGGCTATTGCTTCATCAGCCGCGACTTATCGCAACGAACTACAAAGAAGATTGACATTAATTCCAGTAATTTAGCGCGCGTGAGAATGAACAAACGTTGAATGAAGTATGTGAAGGATATGATTCATGCAATAATATCATACACGAGGAGGAGTGTTTCATCAGGATATCCAAACACTGACCTTATAAAGGTCACGTGGGACACTATGCTGTCGGCGGCGGACAGTGATTGTGGCACTGACGTCACAAACGAACAAAACACGGGAAATGACGAAGGTTTTCCGAAAAGTCGCCATTTTTTTTTGCTCACGAAGTCGTCACTGTGACACTGTCAGCTTGATTATTTTGCATCAAGACCACTGATTTCATTTACTTCGAAGTATTGCTATTGAACCGAGCTATTGCGCTAGTATAATAATACTAAGTCAAATATGGGTGTCTCTATCGAGCTTCATAGATCTAGAATCGGCTTACATACAAACAATTTCTTGAAAGCAAGAAGCTTCGTGTCACTGAGGTAAATTCTGAAGTGAAATGCTGTTTATGTTTTATCTTAATAGCATATTTGATTTGCCATGTCTAAAACAACTGGTTAAGCAATAGAGAATTAATCTGGAAAAGCAGATATGTTGTGGTTCATGGTGCTATAATGTATATGTGCCCAGGCTGATTCTAGCCTGCGTAGCGGCGCTTGGGGTTGAGGGTGTGTGTGTGGGGGGGGGGGGGGGGATACAGCGAGTGGAGAGAAAAAGATGTAGTATGTGGAGTAGAAAACAATGTGTATGTGGTGTAGCTATTAACATTTGGGACACATTATTTATGAGCACAATATTATTGAATGTTAATGGTCTTTATAATTATGTACAGTAGCTGTATAAGTAAATCTATCAAACCTGAGATGGTTTCAAGTCATAATAATATTTATCAATTACAATAACAATATAGTGAGTCCTTTTCTGGTGATGTATTTCTGACAGATAATATATATATGTATATGTATATGTATATGTATATGTAGGAAGTAACATCGTTTAATTATCTCGGGTTGCGAGTCAACAATGTTCTTTCATGGGATGATCATGTTTCAACACTGTGTCAAAGATTTTACCATAAACTTCAATTTTTGAACTGTGTCTCCGCTTACTTGCCACAAGATACTTTAATCAGAATTTATAAACAAACAATACTACCAATTATTGTTGTTTTGTCTGGCATGACTGTGGGTCTACACTTACTAAGAAAGTTGAGAAACTCCAAAATCGCGCTATGAGAAGTATTTTGCACAAAAACAGACAGACTTGCTCTCAAGTTATGCGAACTGAATTAAATCTGTTATCTCTATTTAATCGTAGAAGATTTTTCAGATTTTTATTAGTTTTTAAAATTTGGTATAAATTAGATTGCCCTGATCAATTAAAAAGTATGTTAAAATTTCGCAGTTCAATGCAACTGCGACCTCTTCGTGACAGAACTTTATTAGAAATTCCTAAACTCTGCTGTAGCTTGGGTCAAACATCCTTTCAGTTTGCCGCTGCCAAAGACTGGAACTCCCTCCGTAAATACATTAGGGAGCTTTCTTGTTATAATTAATCACAGATGATATTGAAAGACATATATGTAGCTTGTATTTTCGTATCATACATTGTTCATTGTATTAGTTGTACATACTGTTCATCCAGTTAAGACCAGCTTTTGCTGAATGGATTTTTTTCAACAGTTTAAATAATATATAATATATATATATATATATATAATATATATAATATATATACATACATATACATACATATACATACATATACATACATACACATACATACACATACATACACATACATACACATACATACACATACATACACATACATACACATACATACACATACATACACATACATACACATACATACACATACATACACATACATACACATACACATACATACACATACATACACATACATACACATACATACACACACATACACACACATACATACACATACATACACATACATACACATACATACACATACATACACATACATACACATACATACACATACATACACATACATACACATACATACACATACATACACATACATACACATACATACACATACATACACATACATACACATACATACACATACATACACATACATACACATACATACACATACATACACATACATACATACACATACATACACATACATACACATACATACACATACATACACATACATACACATACATACACATACATACACATACATACATACATACATACACATACATACATACATACATACACATACATACACATACATACACATACATACACATACATACACATACATACACATACACATACATACACATACATACACATACATACACATACATACACATACATACACATACATACACATACATACACATACATACACATACATACACATACATACACATACATACATACACATACATACACATACATACACATACATACACATACATACACATACATACACATACATACACATACATACACATACATACACATACATACACATACATACACATACATACACATACATACACATACATACACATACATACACATACATACACATACATACACATACATACACATACATACATACACATACATACACATACATACACATACATACACATACATACATACACATACATACACATACATACACATACATACACATATACACATATATACACATACATACACACATATACACATACATACATACATATATATATATATATATATATATTATATATATCCCTTGAACATACCTCTAATTAAATATCTTCAATTCTTTGTTAAATTGCAGTAGCTGTTTGCTTACTAATACTGTTGGTGTTTAATAGCTATACTGTTGCAATATTTAGACATTTCACACAAGTATTCAAAATTTTTTACTCTTACTTAAGAGGCTTGTGTGAAATGCCTTGTTTATCGAGAACTTGTATTATAACTTCCATCAATAGCATAGAATTACAGAAAGCTTGGTAAAATATTTTAAATTTACTTGGTGTTTTCCTAAGGACATACTGTAAATATTTTGCGTTTTACATGTAATGAAAGGAGTCAGAATGTAATCTGATACATTTTACAGGAGTGCAGGTTGAGTACTTCCTGTTCTTGTGTGTTGTAAATATCAACTGAAGTCTTGTTAGCAGTGCACAATATCTTATATCTGTTGCATGATATTTTTTTAATCAATTAATATATTTTTAATCAATTATATTTTGTGTGACATTTTATTAACACAAATACTGTGCATAAATGTGCAATATGGATTATCCAAGTAACTATATTAATAACCTGGGTGAGTGAAAATTACTATTGATTTTCACTATTAAGCAACTATTGATAGTAATTTCAGAAGTATTGAGAAGAACAGTTTACGTAAGCACATTTACAGTTACTCTTAAAACACACAATAAGTACTGGTACTACAGTAAGTAGTGTTACTTCATGTAAAACAATGGCTGTAAAAATTCGGCCATTCTTGTTTTGTTGTTGTTGGTTTTGTTGGGTTTTTTGTTGTTGTTTTTGTTTTTGTTTTTTGGGGGGTTTTTGGGGGGTGGGGTGGGGTGGGGGGGAAGTTACATGAGTAACTTCAATTACTTTGAAGTTATCAGCACGCCGTACCTATTTTTCCATGTGTAGTCCTGAGTTTCTCAAATCTGACGTCAGTGGACACATGCACACATTGTGTGCCTATTTTTATGTTAAAGCCTGGTTCTCATAAGTCGCCGATTTGTGATTTAGATGCATGTTAAGTATTGGGGAACAATGCAGAAAAGCACTGCTTTTCTTTATTACTTAACCCGCTGCTGCACGTCCCGTTTTAACATGCATCTAAATCATGGGTCGGCGACCATCGGCGACATATGAAAACCAGGCTTTAGCAAACGAATGACTATAGCCTTGTAAATAATATAGACCGTCATTTTTTGTAGTTCCTGAGTCTCAAACAGTACAAGTATGCAAACTGCACGGTCACCTACGTGGAACCCTTCTGTCCCAAACACAGACGTCTTGGAGATTTCCCAAGCAACATCGTTATGGGAAAAACATTTAGCCAGATTTGTTCTCCCGAAAGAAGTAGAACTTGGGTACGCTGGCTGTTACTATCAAATGATAGGCTATATTGCGAGTCTAGGTACGAAGAAGAATCAAAACGCTTTTGTAAAGATACAAAATCAGTGTGGCGGGAAATGGACTAAAGACCACTGGAAAGTTGTCAAAACATTGAGGAGAGAGAGAAACCCAGTTGCCCACCCAAACAAGATTGACCTTGTAAAAGCACAGGAACAAATTGGAGATGCACGTCCTGACAAGAAAGAAGAATGCAAATACATGATAACGATGTTGAAGAAAGTAGACAGTTTGATGAAGTTTGGAAAATTAGCCTCGGAGTTCCAACAAGATTTAAAACGAATACCAAAAGTGGTAAACCAACTAACAGAAGAAATAACGTGGAGTGAGGAACATGATGAAGCACTGTCCGAAATGGCGAGTTTGGAGCGAGATGTTGACAACCTACAGGATATTGAACCTGATGAAGCAGAAAAACATGTGCTTGGTTACGTTACAAAAAAATTCGAGAAAAAATGTAAGGAAATCATACAAATCATAAAGAAATTAAATAGTTGGAAGTTTGGAAAATTGGCTCGAGAGTGCGAAGAGAACATTGTTCAGTATGTTCTAGACGATGCAAGAGTAAAGACGATTGTAGAGATGAACAAGTGGTTTGAAGAAAATAAAGAAAAGAGTGATGAAATAACAAAAGCAGCAAAGAAACGGTGGAACAAATTAACGAAATCAACTGAATGGAGCAAAGAGCACGACAAAGCGCTACATGAGCTGAACAGCCTAGACAAAGATTGCACTGATGATTTGACAAATACAGCATTGACGATTGGCACAGCAAAGTTACATGTCGTTGATTTTCTAGATGAAAATTTAAGAAAGCAAGGTTTCGAAATTTTGGATATTTTCGAAGAGCTTAACAACGCATAAATTCAGGATTAATCTGACATCCTATGATGCAACTAGACAGACATTCTATTCAACAACGAATGTTCAAAATTATTTCAAAATTAAAAAAGAAGGGTTTCCTTTGTTGATATATGCATTATGCACGATGAATACAAAACTAATTCAAAACTAATTTACAGTATTTTACAATTATAATAGTCTTCTGCTCATGACAATTTAACCACTGTGTATATATATTTAAAATACTCATTAATAATTCATGAAGAAAACACAAAAGAAATCATGACCGTGAAGGAGGTTGTATATCTGATACAAACCACACGTGGTTGTATCAGATATACAACCACTAGTGGTTGTATATTAGGTCCATCTCCGCTCTAAAACATTGAAAATGAGCTTTTTCTGAATTAATCTGAACAAATATTACTCATATTAACATCAAAGACTTGGAGTATTTTAAGCTATTTACAATATTCGTGTCCGTGTTGTATTGGATATGATTGTATTGTATTTCCAATACAACACGGCCACTCATATTGTAAATACTATATATATATATATATATATATATATATATATATATATATATATATATATATATATATATATATACATATATATACATATATATATATACATATATATATATACATATATATATATACATATATACATATACATATACACATATACATATATACATATACATATACATATATATATATACATATATATATATACATATATATATATACATATATATATACATATATATATATACATATATATACATACATATATATACATACATATATATACATACATATATATACATACATATATATACATACATATATATACATACATATATATACATACATATATATACATACATATATATACATACATATATATACATACATATATATACATACATATATATACATACATATATATACATACATATATATACATACATATATATACATACATATATATACATACATATATATACATACATATATATACATACATATATATACATACATATATATACATACATATATATACATACATATATATACATACATATATATACATACATATATATACATACATATATATACATACATATATATACATACATATATATACATACATACATATACATATATACATATATATATATACATATATATATATATATATATATATATATATATATATATATATATATATATATATATATATATATATATATATATATATATATATATATATTAGTGTTCAGCGCAGTCCCTAAATCACGAATGACTGTCAAAACGTCTTGAAAGTAAAATTTTTCTTAAAGATTGTAAAGATTGTAAAGATAGATATGTACCGTAATATACCAATAGTTAATTACCATTATAATCAATAATCAGGACATTGATCGTTAACATGCATCATGTTGTACACTTGTAATATTTACATTTTTTTTAAAGAGTTTTATACAGACCACATTCTGTTCAAATATAAGAACCAAAAAAAAAAGATTGTAAAGATAGATATGTACCATAATATACCAATAGTTAATCACCATTATAATCAGGACATTGATCGTTAACATCATCATGTTGTACAGTTGTAATAATACATTTTTAATTTTTTAAAGAGTTGTATACAGACTACATTCTGTTGGTCAAAAAAAGAAGTGTAACCTGAATTTAAATAAAAGTTTCAATTATATCGTCATATACAGTAAATCACCTTAAAATTAAATGCATAAACAAATAGAGACGACTATAAACCTCTACACATATGTACTTAAGCTATATATTTCCTCTGAACGAGTATAAAGTATTTGATAGCTAAACTGTACCACAAAAACACGAACAGAGTAGAAAGCGGACATCTCGTTCATGTATAGAATACAATCACTAAGCAGTAATTAAAATGTGAGCAGCCGATCTTTATGCATGGAGGCATTTACAATGACGAGCCTAACCTACTAGTTATCAACTTGTAAGTGTAAATGATGAACACTTTGTTTAAGGGCGTAGGAAAGGTTAGATAGGATCATTTTAAGTCCGAAAAAGCTGAATGTCTTACAACTTTGACAAAACATTGATGTTTTATTAATCAATGTTTTAACAGTACTGTATTTACAAATATTAATTATTAATACATTTGATAATTAAAATTAGAAGAATTAGATTGCACTATATGAGAGAGATACTTTCAATGTCACCAAGCACATGCTATTAGCAAATTTTAAGAACTTATTAATAATTCACGAGGAACACACAAAGGAAATCAGTATCATGTCGGTGTATTTAGATGTGCTAGAGACACGCTTGCCGTTTTTGATAAATATCTTGCAGGATTTTACGGCTCACAAGGCCAATCTTTTAAAGTATCGCCTGCCCTCGTGTTAAACCTGATAGAACACTCTGGTTATACCTATTACGAGGAGGAGATTCCTGCTCATTTATTATGTAACAGTACTTAGGTACATGTAATTTGCACAATATAATATTGTTGCACTGACTACTACAAAACACATTTATCTCGATCTATAAATTTGGCAATGTGTAGTCATTGCCCAACCCAAATCAAAATGAATAAAGTTGAGAAATTCAGATTAATTTCGGATTGTGTTTTGTATTATATTGTTCACAGTTCCAGACAATACAAATATTTCTGATAACCAAATAACGAAGAATAAAAAACTTACAGGTTTATAAACTCAGCGGATGACGTGGTACTTGAGCGTTATTTTCAAAAACTCCAGCGGCAATCTTTTCAAGATTAGAATCACCATTCTTGATGGTCCCTAAAATTCAAGAGAAATATTATAATTCTTGAATAGTATTAACCAGTGAAAGTCAACTATTTAAATAGAGATTTTGTCGGGGTGAGAAAATTAAACTTGGAAAAACGAATTCACCATAGGAAATGCTTACAATGGATAGCTCTGAAAGAGTAATAAAAGAAACGAAACGTAATGGTAAATAAATACCAAAAAGAAGCACTGCGCATTTCGGCAAACCAAGCTGTCATTTTGATGTTTGACCACCACCACCATAACCATCACCATCACAATAACCTCCACCATCACCACCACCATCACCTCCACCACCACCATAACCATAACCACCATCACCATAACCATCACCTCCACCACCATCACCACCACCACCATCAACATCACCACTATCACCATTATGATCATCATCGCCACCACCATCACCACCACCACCATCAACATCACCACTATCACCATGATGATGATGATCATCATCACCACCTTTACCACCACCCACCATCAACATCACCACTATCACCATGATGATGATCATCAT
>OZ036004.1:2950124-3097624 GCA_964035015.1 Corallium rubrum
AAGCAGTTATTTTGTCCACAGTTTCACCCTGTGGAGAGTAGAAAAACAATGTGATAAACGTGACTCCAAGGATGGAAGGAAAGAAGGAAGATCAAAACATGGAAAGAAAGGTAGGAGGGAAGATAGGAAGAAAAGAAGAAAGGAAGGAGAAAGATAGTAAGGAAAGAAGAAAGAAAGAAAGAAAGAAAGAAAGAAAGAAAGAAAGAAAGAAAGAAAGAAAGAAAGAAAGAAAGAAAGAAAGGAAGGAAGGAAGGAAGGAAGGAAGGTAGGTAGGTAGGTAGGCAGGCAGGCAGGCAGGCAGGCAGGCAGGCAGGTAGGCAGGTAGGTAGGTAGGTAGGTAGGTAGGAAGGAAGGAAGGAAGGAAGGAAGGAAGGAAGGAAGGAAGGAAGGAAGGAAGGAAGGAAAGGAAGGAAGGAAGGAAGGAAGGAAGGAAGGAAGGAAGGAAGGAAGGAAGGAAGGAAGGAAGGAAGGAAGGAAGGAAAGAAGGAAGAAAAGGAAGAAAAGAAAGAAAAAAGGTAGAAGGAAGGAAAGAAAGACAAAAGAAGACAGGCAAGGCAAGAAGGAGGGAGGGGAAAAGCAGGGAAGGAGAAGAATCAGAAAAAGAAGAGAAGTTGAGGGAGAAAAAAGGGAGGGAAACTAGAGAGGCAGGCAAAGTGTAGGAAGGTTTAGAGAGGAAGGAAAGAAGTGAGAGAAGAAAGAAAAGGAAGGAATGAAAGAATTAGATATAATCCAAATAAAAATCCTCTACTAAATAATAATAATACAAAACCTCTTTATTAGTTATTTCAGTTCTAGCAAACACAGTGAACACATCTGCCCAACCTCCATTTGAAATCCATATCTATAAATTTTTAAAGTAAATATATACAATTATATAGAAACTAAGGATTTAGGGTGAAGGAAAATTCGAGTGTAGAATATATACATTTTAAGACCAAACCGGGAGCAGTTGCGAAAAATGCAATTCCTGCCAGAGGGCCTGTGTAGTTGCATTTTTCGCAACTGCTCCCGGTTTGGTCTTAAAATGTATATATTCTACACTCGAATTTTCCTTCACCCTAAATCCTTAGAACATGCTATGTAATCGAGTGAAATGCCCAATATCATTTATAATATACCCAATTCTCTCCTGGCATTACCACCTTATTATATATACAGAACTCGCGATAAAGCTCTCGGCAACGGCCACCGTGGCTCAGTGGTCAGAGCATTGCACTAGAATCGCAAGGTCGTGGGTTCAATTCCTGCCGGAGGGCCTGTGTAGTTGCATTTTTTGCAACTGCTCCTGGTTTGGTCTTAAAATGTATATATTCTACACTCGAATTTTCCTTCACCCTAAGTCCTTAGAACATGCTATGTATTCGAGTGAAATGCCCAATATCATTTATAATATACCCAATTCTCTCCTGGCATTACCACCTTATTATATATACAGAACTCGCGATCAAGCTCTCGGCAACGGCCTCCGTGGCTCAGTGGTCAGAGCATTGCACCAGAATCGCAAGGTCGTGGGTTCAATTCCTGCCGGAGGTCCTGTGTAGTTGCATTTTTCGCAACTGCTCCCGGTTTGGTCTTAAAATGTATATATTCTACACTCGAATTTTCCTTCACCCTAAATCCTTAGAACATGCTATGTAATCGAGTGAAATGCCCAATATCATTTATATAGAAACTACATGTTTAGGTGAGACAGCAAAATAATTACAAACTAACATACTTTGTTTCCATTCAGTTCATAATGTTTTCCATCTGGACTCAAAGTAGCTCTACACTGGATAGAAGCGGCATCACTTCCACTAGATACGAGGAGAAGAAGAAGAATAGAGTAAACTATACATCACTGCCATATAATTGTTCTTAGAAAGACTTGCCTATCAAGTTTGACTTAAAAACATTTTCTGAGTATTAATTTGTACTTTGGAAAATTTTGCCTTAAAATAAAAAATTATTATAAAATTGAATAAAATAATTTGAGAGTTATAATTTCTCCTTGGCAACATTTTAGAAACATTTTGTACAAATCCTCACATATATTTCAAAAAATACCTTGATGGTTCAGTTAAACAGAATGCTGCCATATGTTCTCCCACAGCAAGTTTTGGAAGATATTTTGCTTTCTGTTCTTCTGTACCAAAAATTAAAATTCCCTTGATAATAAAAAAAATTGACATTGTATCACACCACCATCGCAAACTAATTTAGAAATGTACTATGTACATATATTAATAGTACAAGACATTTACAGTCAAACCAGATCATTGTGCTATTGCATGCTACTTTGCAATATTGCGCTGCAACATTGCAATATATAGACTTTCTCAAAGTCGTTTTCAAATATTTTTGACCTTTCAACATATTTGACCTTTCAGTTCCTCATTGAAAAGGACTTTTCCCATCTGCAGCACACCAAAATTCACGGGTGAATTTTTCGACCAGTGACATAATTCGGGAAGTAATGATATTCAGGCTAAATTGCTATGCAAGTGCTATCTTTGGAAGTTGGAGTTAAACAGACTCTTGAAAACGTTTTAGTAGGGGTAGAACCATGACTTTCCATTGCATGTACGACAACCCGAAACACGTCAAAACAGGGTGATGTACATTTCAGCGATTTCCTGCCAGAATATTTAATTAGATTCAAAAACCTGCAAGCGAAACAAGTCCACCTCTTTCCTCCCGCTTTTCCATTCTCCCGCCTTTCTGCTCGCCCGCAAAAACTAGGGCTAAGAGGCGGACTTGGAGCAAGTCTACATTGCAATGTTGATTGTCAATTTGGCTTGAGCAACTTGCAAACATCTCATGAAGATTCCTCAGTAGATTCCTTTAAAGGTTTGTCTTTCTTTTGAGTATAAAATACAAATTTATGTTTAAAATATTACTATTGGTGGGTAGATAGTATTTTTAGCCATGCAAATTGTAGTTTAAGTAAAGCAATTTTGAATTTTGGAAATAAATATTCCCAAAACATTTGCAAATTACTCACGGCAACTTAATGTCGATGTTGCATGGGAATATTGCAGTGTAGCTTGCAAGAGAACACCGGCCAGTTTGACTATGAAGTATACTGTAAGAAGAAAATAATATTAATGCCAAAAAGGTGAAAGTAGACAATCAAATGCATGGAGGATAATTCAACATTGTCTTTCACAATTAGTAAAATTGTTTTTCGTGTTAGCCAGTGAGAGCAAAACAATAGAGGCCATTTTTGGCCAGCCCAAGCAGCATTTACATAATTGTTAACCCATTGCTGTCTAGGATGTTTAGTGAAAGTTCTCTCTTTGATGAGTAAAATAATCTGGAATTAGACAAGAACCCATAAAGGAGCCAAAAATTTTGGCTGGCTCAGGCAGGAATGGGTTAAAACCCCCTGTGCATTTTATTCATTTGCCTACTTTCAACCTACAGTCATGTCATCCTTTTGGTGCATATAAGCCTTGTTTTATTTGTTCAGCCCATTTTACACTGATAAAAAAGCAAAGGGCTCTGCCGAGGGGCAAAGCACTCCAAAAAAAGTGTATGAGACTTTCGAACTTCCAAAAGTCCTTGGATTTTCTCATCGGACTTTCAGACTTTTGTGAATTTTTTGCGGACTTTTCCAGACTTTTTGTGAAACTTATTAATGATATTTTCTCTTTATTTTTCATGTTCTGGCTGAGCTTTAAGTGAAACTGGGAAATAATAAAGGCGTAGGAGCCAAGTGGGAGAATAATAGGGAAATATATTTATAAAAAACAGTCAAATATAAAATACAAAAAGTAAAAAAAAAATTACATATAATTATAAAAAAAAATATTTTAAAAATTATATATAAAGTACTGCAGGAATTCGTAGGAGAAAGTGCAGATTTCTTTGGATTTTCTGGGGATTTTGATCAATTGAGTCGGATTTTATCGATTTTTAAAGGATTTCCATGGATTTTTATGGATTTTCAAGGATTTTCATGGATTTTCAAGAATTTTTTTTGATTTTTTGATTTTTAAGGATTTTTAAAATTCTGCTGGACTTTTCGCAGACTTTTGCAGACTTTTCGTCGAAGTGGACAGGATTTTTGGAGTGCTTTGCCCCTTGGATTCTGCTTGAAATGTCAATATGTGTATTTCATACCTAGAAATATCAGCAGTTTATGACTTTTTGCTTTGCTATATTCAAAATTCTGCCTACACAGCACTCTACTTTTTTATACAGTTATACACACAGGGGTGGTGCCAGAAATTCTCCAACACAGGGGAGGTCCCTGACAGGGGGGGTTGTAGGGGGGTCCGGTGGCATCCTCCCCCAGAAAATTTTCAAAATATGAACGTCTAGAATAGCTTTTTCCATCTTCTCCGTGTAAAATTATCGCAATAACCGACAAGTTACAGCACCTATTTTCATGCTATCAATAAAGAAAAATTTGTTGAACACAGTAAATTGTGGTCATTAACCTTTATCATTTTCATTCAATATTGCAGACAGAAAATGGAATTTTATGTGTTGTAATTATCAATACTGTTGGCCTCTACACAATATATACCGTTGGTCCATATCCTGTGTTTCTAAAGGAGTTTTATTTCACTATTAAAGCATTAATTACTGACTTGTCTGGCTTAATCAGTTTAAAAGTTCTTTGCCAATTGTTAAAAATACACTTTTTCTTCCAGATCATTCCTCTGACAAATCTGTAAATTCTACCTAATGGGGGGGCTAGGGTTCCCTGACAGGGGGGATGAAGCCCCCTCTGGTACCACCCCTGGTTATACAATACATATAAGGCCATATATATACATGTGTATATATATATATATATATATATATATATATATATATATATATATATATATACCTTCAATCCAATAGACTGGTGTGCCATCAAGGTCACAGCAATGGCAGGATCCTCACAGAATGTTTCCAAAACACGAGCATAATTAGTATTTGATAAGCCAAGTCCAGCTAAAAAAAAATAAATTATTTATTAGTGTGAATACATCTTAATAAAATTGACATAAACTAGAATATCTTACAATATTGTTCAGGAATTTGTAATCCAAACAACCCCAATTGTTTTAGTCCATCCATAACATCATCGGGTATAGTGGCTTCGCGGTCTATTTTGGCAGAATCCACTAAAATTGAAAAGATTGTTCCTGTCATGGCTACTTTCTTCCTCTCATTTCCTTCCTTCCCCTCCCTCCTTCCAATTTTCTTCTTCTCTTCCTCCCTCCCTCTTTCCTTCCATCCCTCTTTCCTTCTATCCCTCCTTCCTTCCTACCTTCCATCCTTCCTTCTCTCCTTTCTTCCAGCCACCCCTCCTTCCTTTCTTTCTTTCTTTCTTTCTTTCTTTCCTTCTTTCTTTCCTTCTTTCCTTCCTTCCTTCCTTCCTTCCTTCCTTCCCTCCTTCCTTCCTTCCTTCCTTCCTTCCTTCCTTCCTCCCTCCCTCCCTCCCTCCCTCCCTCCCTCCCTCCCTCCCTCCCTCTTACCTACCTACCTACCTACCTATCTACCTACCTACCTTCCCTCCCTCCCTCCTTTCTTCCAGCCACCCCTTCCTTCCTTCCTTCCTTCCTTCCTTCCTTCCTTCCTTCCTCCCTCCCTCCCTTCCTCACTCCCTACCTCCATCCCTTCCTTCCTTACTCCCTCCCTCCTTCCCTCCTTTCTTTCTGCCTTGCTTCCTACCTCCCTCCCTCCCTCCTCCCCTCCTTTATTTCTTCCTTCCTTCCTACCTTTCTTTCTTTCTTTCTTTCTTTCTTTCTTCCTTCCTTCCTTCCTTCCTTCCTTCCTACCTTTCTTCCTTCCTTCCTTCCCTCTTTCCTTCCCCCCTCCCTCCCTTTTTTTCTCCTTCCATCTTCACTCGGGTCTTTGGTCTTCCCTCTCACAAAAATAAACAGTCTGTGAAAATATTGCTATTACACTCAACCTTTGTCAGTAAAGAATTTCTCCACTGGATCAATCATCAACTGTAATGTTTCTTGTTGATCCTCGGTAACTTCAGGATATGGAAAAACTTTCTCCTACACAAAATATATACAGTACAAATTTAATATCAAATGCTGAACAAAACAATCTAATATCCTTGACTGCATTTCGCCTACGTTTACAATTCGCAAGAATTTTACCCTCAAATTTGCGGCAAATAAGGTACATATATATATATGCAAACATATATGTACCTTTTATTATAAACGTCGTACCTTTGTAAAATTTCCTACAAAAAGTTCTTTAGCGAAAACAAAGGACGAGCGGCCAACATGGATTTCCCGCACGTGTGTGCAAAACTTTGGTGAAGAACACGCTAAAACGGTGTAAAACCTTGGCAAAAGACGACTCCACGTTGTACAAAGAGCCATTAAGTATTTGTGTATGTTATCTTGTCTTCTAAATCTTCTTTTACGCTAAATTTTTGAGCCAAACATTCACATATTTAGTTCTTGGCAAACCAAAAACACGGACTTCGACCTCAGGTCGGAAGGACGGCGAGAAGATCGGGAACAGTTCGGGATAAATCGTAATTCGGTAAACATGACGTCATATATTCATAATGTCCGCTATTTTTAGCCCAAAATGTCTTTTGCATGAATTTCGCGATGGATTTTCCCCCTGGCCAGAGATAGCAAATAAAGAGTAACAACTTCCAAACGACGCATTGTTGAAATACTTAAAAAAAAAAAGTCACAAGAAATCCTACTACATACAGTAGATAAATAAGGTTGTATTGATTTTATTTACAATCAAATGTGGAACAAAATATCATAGAAATTCAAATATTCAATAAAAACATGAATTTAATTTTGGCATTTGGCCCCTCCCCCCCTAGCGATTCCAGCTGGTGTCTTCGCAGAGGTCCGCCCCAGAATTTTGATCCGATTTTTGATCCGGTCTGTAAACAAGCTTTTAGGTCAATTTCATTTTCTGATCATTTTTCGTAAATTCGACGATCAGAATGACAACTGTTTGTGGAAACGATCTTCTACGGTATTTAGCGGTTCTATTTTACAACGAGATCTGAAAAACATTGCTTTGTTTCACTATTAAAAGCTTTAAAAAGTTTCAGTCGTTGAACCAACAGGCAACACTATCGCCACTGCATGTATATGTTGAATGAAACAGACTCAAACAGTTCTGGTTTACCGTCAGATTCTACGTTCGACGTGCCAGACTCATATAAACATAAAGAATAGCCGTTCAGCCTTGTTTTTCCTAAAGAGCTTTTACTGAGGTAAGTACAAGTGATTTTTTCACAATACAATGTTGTAAACAAGTACAGTGACAGAAAGTGATGGAAGTGACATTGTTTCATTTGGCAGCCAGCCAGGCTGGCGCCTCTAAATTATCCGAGGTTTTTGTACGATTTTTACACATTTTCTCACTGATTTTGAAAAAGTACTTGAAAATACAGTCCACTAAACTCTCCACTAACAGCAACAAGGCTCCGAACTCTAATAATAATGAAATAAAGAAGAAAAATCACTTCGGAAAGTACACGATTATGCGTGTGTCATGCATGCTTAAATTTGGAAGCTCGTTTTTTTAGAAACGCCTCAAAGGACTATTTCTTGCCAAATAAAGGCAGGTTTTTTACATTAACCTTTGCCTAGATAATTGTTCTATATCACACTGGGTTTATTTTGCGAGAAAATACAATTTTACTATTAATAATTTCGCATTTTGTAAGAGTGTTTTTTTCAACTTTTTTCAAGAGGATCATTTTTTGTTTCCAACTCCCAGGGGGATTTCTAAAAACTGTAATACCATTGGTTCGGGCAGGGGTGAAAACTAACCAATAGAAAGTGAATAAAATGAACCAATCACAGCTAACTTCCGGAAGTTTTAGCCAATCAAAGGCGAGGATTTGCCTGGCGCCAGCATGAGTTTGATCCAAAACTTTTTGGGGGCATTCATTCTCAGGGGCATTCAAAGAGGAAGGTTGTGTATTGGCAGCGACCAAACGCAACTCAAAGTACTGACTCGAATTAAAGAATTCGGTCGGGAAGTGTTCCTGGTAGTAAGTATAGGTATGTTTATACCGTTGTTTCATGATTTTTTTTTCTTAAATATCTCGAATTTCTACCACAGGTTGCCTCTGAGTCTCGTCGGCCGACACAAGTCAACAACGGGAGCGGCTTCGGTCACCTTTTAGCTTCGGTGTTTGGACTTAGTTTTGCTTTCTTTTCGAATAAGCTGCCGGAAAAAAGACTCGGGAACTACAGTCGAACGTCTGCCAACGAAATTTTCTTCAAATTTCTGCTAAATTTTCTCTCGCCGAAAGTCCGGTTCGTCACTTCGACGTTTCCCAGTTACAGAATCGGCCCTCCAGGCTTAGTTTTTGGTTGAAATTTCATTTGGTTTTCAATTTGAAGTCAGGCTACTACTGGTGAACAATTTAAAGACATTTTTGTTGAATTTTCGAAAAATTTCGGCCGGCAAATGTCTTCGAAGGTCTCGAGTGTCGGCTTGTGTCCGCCGTTGTCACTTTACCTGCTCAGCCATGATGAAACAAGTACTCTGCTGGAGTTTTACGGCAATTTTTCGTTCAATTTCGATAAAAACTCTTCGAAGGCCTCGAATATTTTTACGGGAGTCCACCTAGTTCGGTTTTCCGATAAGACTTGCGCTTCATTCTTTGGATATCGTTTTGCTTTTTGGATAAAATGTTGGACCTAAGTTTCGAAGAGTATACTGTGGAATGTTTTACGGTATTTTTTTGTTGGATTTCGGTAAACATTTTGCGGAGAAATTTCTTCCGAAATGTTTGACGTGAACAACACGGGATTGACCGGGTTCCTATGCACAAAATTTGGAGTTTCTTTTACAGTACAAAGGAATTTTCGTATAGCAGACTTGTTCTGTAAAAATTCTAACAGTGGAAGTATTTATTTTTGTATTTCTTTTCAAAAATGCTTGCGAGTCGGGAAGAATTTTGGAAACGAACCGACATGTACAGCAACTGGATTCATGACACTTGAATGAAATATTCAAAACAAGAAAGGACATTGCAGTGCTTTCGAAGTTCTTACGGTATCGTGTTACGAAGATAAAAGCCGGAGCTTTTTCAAGAAGAAAACCAAATATTTCAAAAGTTTTTAATGCTGGTTCATGGCACTGAATCAAAATATTAAAGCAACAATACTGAATGCTTTCGCTTGTACTTTTCGGTATCAAGTAAAAGTCTGTACCTTTCAAGAACAAAAAATATTTCAAAAAAATTTATTGCGTACTAACCTTTCGTAACATCCTCAAAGCAGATAAGTTATTCACAGAATTTTGGTATCTCGCGTTTTATCCAAGTTGAGAAAGGGAAGCCTATCAAACCTACCTTAATGCGGACAAACCGAACATGAAATCGACACTTCAAGGACTTGAAAGTGAACGCTCTCCTATTGTTTGGAACTCGGAGTTAATAAACAAGGAGGAAACCTGTTAAAAACTGACAACACGGTCGTCGTCTGTGCCGGTGCGAAGAGCTTTTCCAAACACTTGAAGGATTTATTAGCTGTGAAAAAAATATATCTCAGCACCTTTGAACAAATTGGACTTTTTTTCGAACTTTACAGAATTTAAACGCGACTTTCTTCTGCAACAAAGCTAAGCTTGGCTGACATAATAGACTGTATACTAACTGATTTCGACTAAATACTGCGAGATTCTCTTAAAATTTTGACTGAAATATTCTTAACTGAAGCGAATTAGCAATAAATTAGTAATCACTAATATTATTTTTTTCTTTCAATCTCAGGTGGATTGGTGTTCATTCGTGGCAAGCGGAATTTTCGTGTTCTCCACAAAGTGCGGGCTTTCATCAGCTTTTCTCTGGTGCTTAGCACCTAAAATAAAACAATTATCATCAATTTTATGCTTTCACCAGCTTTTCTCTGGTGCTTAGCAGTCTAAAATTAAAACAATTATCATCAATTTTATGCTTTCACCAGCTTTTTTTTCTGGTGCTTAGCAGTCTAAAATAAAACAATTACCATCAATTTCATGCTTTCACCAGCTTTTCTCTGGTGCTTAGCAGTCTAAAATTAAAACAATTATCATCAATTTTATGCTTTCACCAGCTTTTTTTCTCTAGTGCTTAGCAGTCTAAAATAAAACAATTATCATCAATTTCATGCTTTCACCAGCTTTTCTCTGGTGCTTAGCAGTCTAAAATAAAACAATTACCATCAATTTCATGCTTTCACCAGCTTTTCTCTGGTGCTTATCAGTCTAAAATTAAAACAATTACCATCAATTTCATGCTTTCACCAGCTTTTTTTCCTGGTGCTTAGCAGTCTAAAATAAAACAATTACCATCAATTTCATGCTTTCACCAGCTTTTCTCTGGTGCTTAGCAGTCTAAAATAAAACAATTTTTATCATCAATTTCATGCTTTCACCAGCTTTTTTTCTGGTGCTTTAGCAGTCTAAAATAAAACAATTATCATCAATTTCATGCTTTCACCAGCTTTTTTTCTGGTGCTTAGCAGTCTAAAATAATGCGGACTACTATGGATATATGTGGATGTTATGGATACCTTTGGGGACTTCTATGGATATATGGGGATCTTCATGGACTTTTATGGATATATGGATGTCTTGTATGGATAACATGGATGTCAATGGATATGGAGCAAGCAAAAGATGGATTTGGTTAATGAGGTTAGAATCCTGGTGGTCTTTAAGTAATTATATAATAAATTAAAACTATAGTATTCCAAGCTAGATTAGAGTTAGGCAGGACAAGCAAAGGTTTTACCAGACTATGCTGATGTGAGAAAATCCATTAGAATCTGGTAAAGTCTTGCTTGAATTTATTAGCTAGATGGGTACAAATTGTATCCTGATCCCAACTCCTGGTGGACATTTGGTGCACATAATCTGGTGGAATACATCGATGGTGGATGCATGC
Organism: Corallium rubrum; assembly: GCA_964035015.1. Classification (NCBI taxonomy): domain Eukaryota; kingdom Metazoa; phylum Cnidaria; class Anthozoa; order Scleralcyonacea; family Coralliidae; genus Corallium; species Corallium rubrum. The sequence continues at coordinate 2,960,989 of OZ036004.1, forward strand.
AGGTCTTCAATGTAATAATGCATGATTTTTTGTAATAATAATTGTAGAATTATTGTAATTTAAATAAGTTTGTTACTGTAAATACTTCCAACATTGTTGATGCTTAGCAGTTTGAAATACAAAAGTTAACCATTAACGAATCATGCTTCTATCAGTTTTTGTCTGGTACTTAGCAGTCCAACGTACACTAGTAACCAGTAAGTTAGTGCTTCCACCACTGTTGTTGGTCTTTAGCAGTCTGAAGTACAACCAGTTATAACCATTACTTAGCAGTCCGAAGTACAAAATTCAACCATTAACTGCATGCTTCTAACAGCTTTTGTTTGGTACTCAGCAGTCAGAAGTACACTAATAACCAGCAACTTAATGCTTCCACCACTGTTGTTGGTGCTTAGCAGTCTGAAGTACATCAGTAACCATTAACTTCATGCTTCTACCAGCTTTTGTCTGGTACTTAGCAGTCTGAAGTAGAACCATGCAGTAACTTCATGCTTCCACCACTGTGGTTGGTGCTTTAAGCAGTCTGAAATACAACCAGTAACCAGCAACTTCATGCTTCCACCACTCAGTTGTTGGTGCTCATAGCAGTCTGAAGTGCAACCAGTATAACCAGTAACTTCATCAGCTTCTTACATCAATGTAGCAGTCTGAAGTACAACCAGTAACTTCATGATCATGCTTCTACCATACTTATAAATTAAAATAAAGTAGGAACTATATGCTGTATATATAGTTGTTATAAATAATAGTAAATATTGCATGTCATTTTTACTGTGAAATATATTATTTAATATTACAATGGAGAATTTAATAAAAATAAAAAAAAGAAGGTAGAGTTTTTTAGGTACTGAAGACAACGACATCATCCCTATATTTGGACCAGGTGTGTTTATAATATTTTTTCCAGGAAGCATAGTGTAGAATGTTTATACATGTAGTGACAGAAATAATTAAATACTCCAAGTTACAGAAGGAAGTGAGATTCATTTCCTAGTGATGTCACTGGAGGTAGTAATTAATTAATCAATATTACATCTTAAAATTGCATAAATTATATGACCACCAGGATTACGGTTTAGATTAAGTTCATGAAGAATCACAAATGATCACTTCTCGGTAATTTTAGTGAGCAATGGTTGTGCAGATGGTTCTAAGATATTGTGAAAATTCTTCATGGGTTTAGTCGATTATTAAATTAAATTAATATAATTTTAAAATTATTTAAATTAATAATTAATATAAATTAATAATATAATTATAAATTTAAAATAATTTAACTTAATTTAATGTTCCTGAGTTGCCCTTTGGAGTACAAATTGTACCCAAAACAAATAATATCTTGTATCCAAGACTTGTTTTAGTACAAAGTAAAATATGTTAAAGGTGACAAGTTTGTAAATTAAGCAATGCGCATAATTTAAGGTTCTTAAGACTTTAGTTTAATAATGCTTTGGTTACCTCTAAAATAATTATCTGCCGGTTATACAATGGGTTACAATTCGGTTACAATGGGTTACAATTCGGCACCTTCGGTTAAAAATCTGATTCGGAAAGCACAATTTGTAATAATGTAAATTTGCTTTTAAAAATAAACAAACAAATACTGTGGTGTGTGTCATTTCTTTAGTGTAAGAATATGTGTATAACTTACAGTACTTTGCTGGTTTTTGTAAGAAACTAACATTGTCTTCTTTTTCTAACTCATAGAGGTCAGGTCAATGCAGTGTGTTATAATGGGTTACAATTCTGTTACAATGGGTTACAATTCGGCACCTTCGGTTAAAAATCTGATTCGGAAAGCACAATTTGTAATAATGTAAATTTGCTTTTAAAAATAAACAAACAAATACTGTGGTGTGTGTCATTTCTTTAGTGTAAGAATATGTGTACAACTTACAGTACTTTGCTGGTTTTTGTAAGAAACTAACATTGTCTTCTTTTTCTAACTCATAGAGGTCAGGTCAATGCAGTGTGTTATAATGGGTTACAATTCTGTTATAATGGGTTACAATTCGGCACCTTCGGTTAAAAATCTGATTCGGAAAGCACAATTCGTAATAATGTAAATTTGCTTTTAAAAATAAACAAATACTGTGGTCAGTGTGTCATTTCTTTTAGTGTTAGAATAGTATAACTTATTACTTTGCGGGTTTTTGTAGGAAACTATAAACATTGTCTTCTTTTTTTAGCTCGTAGAGGTCAATGTAGTGTGTTACAATTATATTTCGGTGATAATGGGTTACAATTTGGCACCTTCTGTTAAAAATCTGATTCGGAAAGCACAATTCGTAATACTGTAACTTTGCTTTTAAAAATAAACAAATACTGTGGTGTGTGTCATTTCTTTTAGTGTTAGAATAGTATAACTTATTACTGAGGTCATTACTTTGCGGGTTTTTGTAGGAAACTAACATTGTCTTCTTTTTTTAACTCATAGAGATCAATGCAGTGTGTTACAATGGGTTACAATTCTGTTATAATGGGTTACAATTTGGCACCTTCAGTTAAAAATCTGATTCGGAAAGCACAATTCGTAATAATGTAAATTTGCTTTTAAAAATAAACAAATACTGTAGTGTGTGTCGTTTCTTTTAGTGTTAGAATAGTATAACTAATTATTACTTTGCGGGGTTTTGTAGGAAACTAACATTGTCTTCTTTTTTTAACTCATAGAGGTCAATGCAGTGTTAAAATGGGTTACAATTCTGTTATAATGGGTTACAATTCGGCACCTTCAGTTAAAAATCTGATTTGGAAAGCACAATTCGTAATACTGTAAATTTGCTTTTAAAAATAAACAAATACTGTAGTGACTGTGTCATTTCTTTTAGTGTTTCTAATAGTATAACTTATTACTTTGCGGGTTTTTGTAGGAAACTAACATTGTCTTCTTTTTTTAGCTCGTAGAGGTCAATGCAGTGCGTATGTAATGTGGAGGTCAACGGAGTGCATAAGCATTGTGGAGGTCGACAGAGTGCTTATGCATTATGGAGGTCAACAGTGTGTATACATTGTCTACATTGTTGAGGCCGATGCATGCAGTAGGCAATATATTATGTGTAGAAAATTGTAGTTGTACTTCTTAATTCTTTAATGCTAACAAGTCTTATTTTTTTTCTTTTGCAGATAGATGTGCAAAGAGTTTTTGAAGTATTCTAATTTCTCAGTTTTCAAGCTTTAATGTAGGAAACTAACATTAGTTGTGGTTTGTTTGTTTTTTAGCCTATGGAGGTCAAGGCAGTGCAGGTGCATGCAAAGTGGAGGTCAACAGATTGGGTGCCTATGTATTGTGGAGGTCAACACAGTGTGTACATTAATTGTTAAATGAGGTTGACGCAATGCGTAGAAATTGTAGCTCTTATACTAACAAGTTTTCTTTTGCAGATAGATGTGCAAAGATATGTTTTGAAGTGTTCCAATCAGACTTTTTGTAGGTTTTAAATTTGTTGGAAACTAACATGACTGTGTTCTTTTAGCTAATGCGCAGGTTGACACAAGCAACAGATAGAAACTTAAAGGAAACTAACATCAGTAATGTGTTTGCTTTTTAGCTTTTGCAGGTCGACACGGCAACGACTGTTGTTGTTCTTATGTTAAGTTTTGTTTTCCTTTTGGAGATATATGTATAAATAGTTTTCAAAGTATATACCTGTCAACTAGGAGACTAACGTCCATTGTGTTTGCTTTTTAGCTTTTGCAGGTATATAATGACATGGCAACAACAGCTGTTGTTCTTATACTAACAAGTTTTGTTTTCCTTTCGGAGATAGATGCATAAATAGTTTTCGAAGTATATTAATATTTTTCAAACTTTGCAGAGTTTTTTTAGGAAACTATTTGCTTTTTAGCTGCAAGGTGACAGTCAGCAACAATTAAGTTGTTCTTTTAATATGCTAACAAGTTTTGTTCTCCTTTTGGAGATATAGGGTTTTTTTTTAGGAAACTAACATCAGTAATGTTTGCTTTTTAGCTTTTGCAGGTTGACACAGCAACAACTGTTGTTGTGTTGTTATGCTAACAATTTTTGTTTTTACTTTACTGCGATGTATAAATAGTTTTCAAAGTAAAGTATACTAATATTTTTTCAAACTTTGCAGGGTTTTTTAGGAATTAAACCATACACCAGTTGTTAGCCGGTTTTGCAGGTTGACACTGGCACCAACTCGACCAACTGTTGTTGTTCTTACGCTAACAAGTTTTGTTTTCCTTTTGGAGATAGATGTATAAATAATTTTCAAAGTATACTAATATTTTTTCAAACTTTGCAGGGTCTTTCTTAGGAAACTTATAACAGCAATATGTTTGCTTTTTAGCTTTTGCAGGTTGTTGTTCTAATATGCTAACAAAGTTTTGTTTTCCTTTTGGAGATAGATGTATAGTTTTCAAAGTATACTAATATTTTTTCAAACTTTGCAGGGATTTTTTAGTAAACTAATATCAGTAATGTTTGCTTTTTATAAGCTTTGAAATTCGCAGGTCAACACGGCACCAACAGCTGTTGTTCTTATGCTAACAAGTTTTGTTTTCCTTTTGGAGATAGATGTATAAATAGTTTTCGAAGTATACTAATATTTTTTCAAACTTTGCAGGGTTGTTTTTAGGAAACTAACAGCAATATGTTTGCTTTTTAGCTGCAAGGTGACAGTCAGCAACAATTAAGTTGTTGTTCTAATAATTGTTGCAATAATTGTTGTTCTAACAATGTTTTCCAACTATGAATAGAAAGAAACCAAAACGACGGATGGATAAGGATTTTGTAGATTCAAAACACTTCCCGCACAGTTTAAAATTCCCTCCACGCCATGATCGGGTTTTAATGAAATTTCCCATCATCCTCTCTGTGCTTGAGCCCCGCAAAAAAGTCTGAGCATGCGCCAAGCTATATATATATATATATATATATATATATATATATATATATATATATATATATATATATATATATATATATATATACTTTTAATTTAATAATATATTATATACTTAAATTTTAATAATTAGCAGCGTTTTCAGCTTGAACTAAGTTGGTAAAGTTTTTTCGTTTTTTTCAGAAAGTTTATGTAAATCAGGAGAATTTATATCCAAATTGGGGGTGGGTGTTTGTCAAAGCGGTCAAAGCGTTGCATAACATCACAAGGGGGGAGGGGTATAACAAACATAGTCACGCGATGGACATACTGAAAAACTAAGTTTTTCTATATACTCTTGTTATAAATCATTTGTAAAATATGACTTTTTAAACTTTGCTATCTTTATTAAACTGTTATCATTTACATGATTCACAATCAAATTTAGCAGTTGTTCATGATGGGTTTTTTTCAGTTTTTACTATCTACCATGTATATACATATATTTCTATCTCAAACTCATTAATAATTCATGAGGAAAACACAAAGGAAATCAGTAGCGTGTCTGCGGTTTGGATATATCGGAGGAAGAAATTACATAAATTAAGCAAACTTTTACCTCGATTTTCTCTTTAAATACTGATTTGTTTGAGATGCTATATCAATCACTCGGAGGAGTGTTTCATCAGGATATCCAAACGTCTGATATCAACAAACGTCTCAGTGTTTGGATATCCTGATGAAACACTCCTCCTCGTGTATGATATATTACATTACATTACATTACACATCGAAAAGTCTATAATGAAGTCGATACTGTATTTTACATTGGAGTATAGGGGGTAGCCCAAAGTCATGTATGTTTAAAGGTGATTACATCTGTCACACAGCGTCACAGGGGGGCGGGGGGAGTGGGGTGTCAAAAATCCGCGAAAACGCCATCACATATTTTGTGAACAGTCTCTTGCTTAGACTCCGTTTACACGATGCCGGTACAAAAATGACATGAAAACGGCACAAAATGAAGACGGCTTCCTTGACGGCATGAAATCAGTGAAAAAAAACGGAACACTAACCGGTATCGTGTAAACGCCCGTGCCGTAACAGTTTGATGACGGTAATCACGATATATACGACCACCATATAAATATAAATATAAACCAAGCTGATTACTGGTACCAATTCTTATAAAATTGGCCAACTAATCAAGATTAGTATTCATTATTTAGCCTGCAATATCTCTACAGTTCTTTCTTAATTTAAGAGTCACTGGCGTGACCAAATTCATCCCATCCTGTGGCTTGCCCATAAGTTGGTGGAAGTTCGTTAGGTTGAGGGTGTGAAGCAGGTGGCATGCCATATGCAGGCATCGGGGGAGCACTTGCAGGTGGGTATAAAGGTGATGGTGCAATACCGTACTGACCAGGAGCTGAAGCAGATTGTTCTGCAAAGCCGCTACCATCATATATAAACCAAATGCTGTGCACTTCTATCGGATGCTTCTCGAAACCGTCGTACTTCGCTGACACATCAGCGCAAAGCAAAATATTCCAGCCACATTGGCGAAACTCTTCAATGATATTACAAAGAAAACTGTGAGCATGTAAAGTATCACTTCTTAACCCTCCAGTCCAAGGCAAGCCACGCAACTTCATTTGGGAAACAACACCAAAGCTTAAACTCAGTTCCTTTTCTGCTTGAATACCCTTTGACCAACGAGCGTGCAAAGTGCGCCTGAAAAGCTCAATAATTTGAGGTGGCATATTGATAAACAGAAACTTGTCTGTATCATTGAAGCTGAGACACATCACTGGGCAATGCTTAGGCTGGCCTTTTTGAAAAATCAACACAGACTTGTCAGTATCCCGTCGGTTGATACCAATACCTGCGATGTTCAGCCAGCCTTGCTCTTGCATGGCTTCTAGGATTTTCGACACAAGGTATCGTGCCTTAACTGATTCTTCACTGGTAGAATGCCATGGATTGCCAGATAACTTGAACTCCCAGCTGCCGCAATAATCTCTCTCTTGTTGAATTACTCCAGGTAGCCATGTATTTTCAATCACTGTTCGGATCATGGCAACGGTATCGGTTGGGGCATTTATCACACGCAAGCGATCGTGTCGATTGAAGCTGATGGTGCAGAATGGTGGTGAATCACCAGGAGGGATGTTCGGATCAAAACGAAAGAAAAGTGAATCAGCTGTACTCTTGAGATTCACATTGCAGGAGTAAGCCCATTGATAACGACGAAGAGTTGAAACAATGTTCTGTAGCAGAACTTTTGCCATTATTGACTGTTCATCAGTCGCCCGCCATGGATTCCCTGACAGTTTTATTTCGAGAATCCCATCCATACTTTTTCTCTCATTCCGTATGCCAAGCTGACTCCATGAGCTTCGAATGGTTTCTTTAATGGGCTCTTCTAACTGAGATGGGAGGTTGATAATCTGTAACTTGTCGGTGTTGCTCAAACCAATGCAAATGTAGGGAAGGCTGGATAATTCAGGAGAAGATCTCTTCAAGAAGATAGTGCTTTTGTCGCTCTGCCTCCCAAGATTGGTCGTGGCAGTAATTTTCCAACCAATTCCAGATAAGTTCTGGAGTATCTTGCTCACCATCTGTCGAGCTTGTTTGGAAGTGCCCAATCCCACACCGGATTTAAAAGGATTACCACGAAGCTTGAAGGACCAGCCAGAGCCACACACAGATTCCTCCACTGAAATACCAGACAACCAAGTTTCGTTGATGGCTTGTCGGATTACAGACAACCCTGCTTCGTCGAAGTGAAGAACTGTGATATGATCTGTTTTCTGGAACGTAATACACATTGTGGAAAATCCAGGTCTTAATGGGCTAAGAGGAAGAGATTAAGTATCTGCACCCATAATGCTGTTGCAACAGAAAAGAAAACATGTTATAAAAAACAAAAAAACAACAGTCGTTTTATGGCCATTTTCCATGCTTACAGAGGTTGGCTGGTGGTTCCCCACAACAGTTTCCTCCACTTCTCTCCCTTGTGCATCCTCCCTTTTTAGACCACACTCCCTCATGTCCCTTTCCACAACCTGACTACATATCGTCCTTGGCTTTCCTCTTCCTTATCACACCTTCCACGTCACATTGCATGCTTTTTCTCAAAGAAGTACTTAACAAGGTTTAGGACGCTAAGTTCTTGTATTTGTTTCTATTACTATAAGCCAGTGCCGACAACGAAGAAACTTCACGATGATATAAACAGAAAAACAGACTATAAAATCTGCGAAGAATTGAATTCCAAGTCTTAAATTGTACGTTTTATAGTAATCTTAATTGATGCCTTAACAATATTTCGTGTTGTCTACTTGCCATCTTTCGACTGTATTTGTTGTTAACCGAAAACTAAACGAACCGGCATCTGTTGCTTGCTTTACGGCTTTTCCGACTCCCCCGGCACAGAGTACTTAATATTGCTTCCCCCTCGTATTAATATATTCAACATTCTACTCTCGTCAAGCCGGTCATGGTCGATTTTTTGCCTTTTTTTATAACTTAACTGCTTAACTTATATAAAAATTCTTTCTATTTTGAAGAGTCACTGGCGTGTTTTTATGTAGATGAAAATATGATAATGTGAATATTTGAAATGTGTACTTCAGAGCAACGCCCTTCTTATAAAGAAGTGTGTTGCTCGCTTCTGCTCTTAATTTATATGAAACAAGCTAGACTGTCGACGTCTGAACTAATCATTCATTGCTTCTTTAACTTTTAGTCATTAACGCTGTTCGGCGTAAAAGTTAAAGGTCTTGATCTTTGAATTCACAAGTGTGCACTTGAAATTTGGCAAATATCAATTAAACCTAACTTTTCCCACTGACAGTACAGCGGGGGGCGCAATACTACACAAATTGTCTCATTTGGTCTGGAATAGCTATAGGGTGCATATTTTGATCTGAGATGGGTATGGATGTCGATCACCCTCCCGCTGGGCGCTGACCCATATAGGGTATGGAAAATCACCTTTTTAAAATAGGTATACTATGCGAGTCTTGATTGGTCAATTGCTGTGTTTGGATCAGTGTATCAAAACACGGAAAATTCCCACCAAAACGATTTTTTTGAAAATATCCGACAGTATATGGCTTTTCTCCAGTCTCGCAATTTCCCGCGTGTTTGGATCAGAGTATCCAAACACGGAAAAGCATTTGGTATTTCTTTAATCCAGTTTATTTAGAGATCAATGGGTAGGGGTGTACTGCCATGACTTCAAAATCCTGACCCTAAAAAAATTGCAGACCTAAAAAGGTGATTTTCCATACCCTATATGGGTCAGCGGGAGCGTGATCGACATCCATACCCATCTCAGACCAAAATATGCACCCTATTCCAGGCCAAAATAGACAATTTGTGTGGTTTTCGAGATCTGGGGTCTGCAATACTATATACCCCCCGCTGTACTGTCAGTGGGGAAGGTTATGTTTAATTGGTCTTGTCGGCTCTTATATATTAAAACGCGTCCTTCGTATTCATATATTCAACATTCTACTCTCGTCAAGCCGGTCATGGTCGATTTTTTACCGTTTTTTCTACAGCTTTTATAAGAATCTTGCTTAACTTATAAAAACTCTTTTTATTCTGAAGAGTCACTGGCGTGTTAGATGAAAATATGATAATGTGAATATTTGAAATGTGTAGTACTTCAGAGCAACGTCCTTCTTAAAGAAGTGTGTTGCTCGCTTCTGTTCTTAATTTATATGAATTGAAACAAGCTAGACTGTCGACGTCTGAACTAATCATTCATTGCTCCTTTAACTTTTAGTCATTAATGCTGTTGAAAAAGTAAAAGTTAAAGGTCTTGATCTTTGAATTTGAAATTTGGCAAATACAAGACACGCCTTCACATAAGACATTTGACTGATCGATCGCGACTGTTTTTGAACAAGCCACGGCTTGTGTAAGACACGAATATTAAAACTTGTTTTAGCACAACTCGCCCATGTCTTTTGTCGGACATTTACTCTTTGTTTTATATACAAGTGTTTCGTGTCTTATGTATTAATTTAAGGCACGTCCTGTCAGCCGCGTCTTCTGACTTCGAATTCTCAGCCCTCGTATATAAAACAGCCTTGCCCTTAACGTTCTACCACTAGTGATAATTAATACTGTACTAACGTCTTACCTTTGACAACTTATCAATCAATTCACAAACCTGGACCGTAGTTAATATAGCCCAACTCGTACGGCTAATGTGGTCTCGCATGCGAGCTGATTGATCTCTATAGATAATAGATTTAATAGGAAAAGGGGGGAAACCGCCGTTGGGCCATTTTAATTTGTTCAAATTGCTCTCTCTAACTCGCATGAGATTCAACAAAAAAGCCCTATTTTAAGTATCCTATCTAAAAATTGTATATTCTCACCAAATCGTACAAGATATTTGTAGAAATGGTTGTTAAACCTGCATATTTGGCGGCCAAAATTTGCAGACTGTTTTCGTACGATGTGCACCGCAACATCAGGTGACGGACATGACGTATTTGTTGACAGAAAGTGGTTTCTCCAAGTTATTTTAAGAAACAATTGTCCTTTCCACTTATAACTAAATCAGGCTTAATCAGCGGTCTTTTCACGAGATCTCAATTCTTAAATTCTCATACATCAAACCTGGCTGAAAGAGAAGGGAATATCGACGGTATAGTCACGAGAGGCGAGATTCGTATTTTTATCTTAGACTGTGTCAAACGTCACACTTCAGTGTTTTAATTAAGCTTCACACAAAGGAGTTGACTCACGAGATCGAACTCAAAACATGAGCAAATTTATAACTGGAATAACAGAGTACCCTGGTTTTGCATCAAGTGACCGACTCATATTTAATGTGGTTATGTAATAACCAAGGTTAAACCAAAGGAGATGTATCATGCTGCGCCTCCAGGCAGGAATGTGGACTTTATGTGACGTCAAGTCAGGCAATGAAACCGGAAAGTGAGCCTTCACTAACTTCACTTAGACTGCGGTGTAGAAGATAAATGGTAAAATGTGGTTACGTTCACACGAATCCGTCATAATTTAACGACGCTTTGAAGGCGTTCACACGACACCGGAACCTTCTGGTGTACATCCAGTATTTCAATGCTGTGCACTGTTTAAATAGTCATATCTCGTCAAAAGTAAATGGAAACGAGGAGCAATTCAAAGAATATTATCCCCCAGGGTGTATAGTGCATTCGTTTTACGATTTTAGTCTTTCCGTTAGGAACTCACCTTATTGACTTCATCTTCTCCTATTTACACTGCCCAGTCATTGTTGTAATAATGTTATAATTGTTCAAACAGCAGCACAAGTTCTTAGCAGAAGCTTTCCGAAGTCGAGAAGACAAATAAAGTTTTCCATCGCTGAAAAATACGCCAGCCCTTTGGTTAGTACACAGTTCCTAAATTTTCGGCTCCTAAAGCGGAGCGAAAAAGTGCCGGATCTTGTGTTCACACGACACCGTCAAGGGTTCCGTTTTCATTTCGCTCCTTCTAGAAATCGTTTTCAAAACGCTCCAGTTAGAGAGCCATTTTCACGCAATTTCGATCCAGTGCCGTGTGAACGCAACGGCGTTTTGTGACTTTTTAGCGCCGTTTTCAACTCGCTCCGGACTCGTGTGAACGGGGTCTTACACCGCGCAGACAAGCGCCCGACGCGACACACGTTCAGGAGAAGATTTCTTACCCAACATCCCACCCGGCCAAAATATGAAAAAAAAAGTCAGGAGCCCACCAATTACTTTGCAAAATGATGCGCGCACAATACCCTGAAATTCCCCAATAAACACTGAAGGCGGTTTTCCACTAGGCGAAAAATGTCCCGCGAAGCGACATTTTCTTTTGTCTCGCAAGCTCTCGAGTGGAACTAATTAGCCAAGACAAAAGAAAAATGTTGGAAAAATCTAATTGTTTTAGTAAAAACTAACTTGTGTACCTTAGTTCTTCCAAATTATTTCAAAAAATGAAGCATAACCATTGTTTCTGTGCGAAAACCAAGGCAAAACAATCTGACACTCCTCGTGTCCTCCATGTTGTTTTACTGCATGGCCGCGCGAGTACTGGTACTCAATTTGCTATTCGCTATCGTATCGACGATTATATATATATATATATATATATATATATACTTTAAATTAAAAAACTCATAAGTGTTTCAGCTTGAAGTCAGTTGGTAAAGTTTTTTCGTTTTTTTCGCATAACATAACAACGGGGGGGGGGGTATAACAAATATAGTCTTAATAACACACATAGTCATGTCACGCACAAACTGAAAAACTATAACTCTTTTTCTTAATACACTGTTGGTGAGAAACGTACATCTAATTATACTCTTGATATAAATCATTTGTATAATACGTCCTTTAATTTTAAACTTTGCTATCTTTATAATTATATAGACTTATCATTTACGTGATTCAAAATCAAATTTAGCAGTTGTTCACAATGTTTTTTTCCAGTTTTTAAAGTTTTCAATACTATCTATGTATTAATACATTAAAATGTAAAAACATTAAAATTGAAATAAATTAACAAAGTCTGGGAAACTTCAGCATTACATGTTTGCATTTTCCGGTGTTTATTTATTTATTTAGTTTTCCTCTATTTTTTTCTTCTAGTATTGTAGTTTTAATGTACTTTATAACATTATAAGGTATGGGAATTTATATTATTCTATATGGTATATGTTCATATATTATATATAAAGATATTGATCAGGTAATGATGTGTATATGTATATATATATATTTGTGAAATTCATTAATAATTCATGAGTTTTGCAGCCAATCCAATTTCAGTAATTACGTCACATGTATACCCCTGTAAACCCCATACAAACCACTAGTGCTTGTAACTAATTAGCATCGCAATATGATTATCCCAAAGGGATTTTTACTATTTATTCATTTCACAAGTTGTTTACAACACTCGCGTCCTTGTTGTATTGAATTACACAATCACTCGCCTTCGGCTCGTGATTGTATAATTCAATACAACACGGCCGCTCGTGTTGTAAACATTACATATATATATATATATATATATATATATATATATATATATATATATATATGTTACTTATTGATAACTATTTACTGGATCTAGCCTTGAGATTTTCAAATTTTTTCTAATCTATCACTGTACACCTCGACTAGCCTTTGCTAATTGCGGACAGTGATTGTTACTGTATAATTTTTGATTTAAATAAAAATGATGATGATGATGATGATAATACATAATATTTCTTACTATTACATGACAAAAAGTCTTATGTAGGTGATCTGTATTTTGTATTGGAGTATAGGGAGTTAGCCCAAAGTCATGTATTTTTAAAGAGGGGGTGATTACATCTGTCACACACACATGATTACATATTTTGTGAACTCAAGTTAACTTAGTGTCTCAGTTTGGTAAATCAGGTTTCTTTTCAGGTAAATCATTGTAATTTAATCTCTGGTCAAAATATAACATATATATGATATATAAATATAATATTGTGATATTAAACCAAGCTGATTACTGGTACCAATTCTTATAAAATTGGCCAGTTAATCAAGAGTAGTGTTCATTTAATATTTAGCCTGCAATATCTCTAGTTCTTAAATTCTTTATTTTTTCCCACCAAATTCGCACCATCCTATGGCTTCTCCATAAGTTGGTGGAGGTTCGTTAGGTTGAGGATATGAAGCAGGTGGCATGGCATAAGCAGGCATTGGGGGAGCACTTGCGGGCGGGTAAGGTGATGGTGACATACCAATACCGTACTGACCAGGAGCTGAAGCAAAGTTGAAACCATAGCTTGGAGCAGATTGTTCTGCAAAGCCAGTATCATAAATAAACCAAATGCTGTGCACGTCAATCGGATGCTCGTCATCATCGTCGTACTTCGCTGACACATCAGCGCAAAGCAAAATATTCCAGCCACATTGGCGAAACTCTTCAATGATATTACAAAGAAAACTATGAGCATGTAAAGTATCACTTCTTAACCCTCCAGTCCAAGGCAAGCCAAACAACTTCATTTGGGAAACACAACCAAAGCTTAAACTCAGTTCCTTTTCTGCTTGAATACCCTTTGGCCAACGAGAGAGCAAAGTGCGCCTGAAAAGCTCAACAATTTGAGGTGGCATATTGATTAACCGAAACTTGTCTGTATCATTGAGGCTGAGACACATCAGTGGGCAATGCTTAGGCTGGCCTTTTTGAAAAATCAATACAGACTTGTCAGTATCCCGTCGGCTGATATCAATACCTGCGATGTTCAGCCAGCCTTGCCCTTGCATGGCTTCTAGGATTTTCAACACAAGGTATCGTGCCTTAACTGATTCTTCACTGATAGAATGCCATGGATTGCCAGATAACTTGAACTCCCAGCTGCCGTAATAATCTCTCTCTTGTTGGATTACTCCAGGTAGCCATGTATTTTCAATCACTGTTCGGATCATGGCAACGGTATCGGTTGGGGCATTTATCACACGCAAGCGATCGTGTCGATTGAAGCTGATGGTGCAGAATGGTGGTGAATCACCAGGAGGGATGTTCGGATCAAAACAAAAGAAAAGTGAATCAGCTGTACTCTTGAGATTCACATTGCAGGAGTAAGCCCATTGATAACGACGAAGAGTTGAAACAATGTTCTGTAGCAGAACTTTTGCCATTATTGACTGTTGATCAGTCGCCCGCCATGGATTCCCTGACAGTTTTATGTCAAGAATCCCATCCATACTTTTACTCTCATTCTGTATGCCAAGACTCCATGAGCATCGAATGGTTTCTTTAATGGGCTCTTCTAACTGAGATGGGAGGTTGATAATCTGTAACTTGTCGGTGTTGCTCAAACCAATGCAAACGTAGGGAAGGCTGGAGAATTCAGGAGAAGATCTCTTGAAGAAGATAGTGCTTTTGTCGCTCTGCCTCCCAAGGTTGGTTGTGGCAGAAATTTTCCAACCAATTCCAGATAACTTCTGGAATATCTTGCCCACCATCTGTCGAGCTTGTTTGGAAGTGTCCAATCCCACAGCGGAACTAAAAGGATTACCAGAAAGCTTGAAGGACCAACCAGAGCCACACACAGATTGCTCCATTGAAATACCAGACATCCAAGTTTCATTGATGGCTTGTCGGATTACAGACAACCCTGCATCGTCAAGGTGAAGAACTGTGATACGATCAGTATTCTGGAACGTAATGCACATTGTAGAAAATCCAGGTTTTACCGGGCCAAGAGGAAGAGATGTATCTGCACCCATAATGCTGTTTCAACAGAAAAGAAAACATGTTACAAAAATAACAAAACTGACTCATTTTATGGCCATTTTCCCCGCTTACACAGAGGTTGGCTGGTGGTTCCCCACAGCAGTTTCCTCCACTTCTCTCTCTCTCTTGCGCACCCTCCCTTTTTAGTTTTAGGCCATACTCTCTCATGTCCCAGAGTCTCCACAACCTGACTACAACATATTGTCATTGGCCTTCCTCTCACACCTTCCACCTCATGACATGCCTTTTTTCACCCAGTCACCATCATCTTTCCATAGTACATGTCCCAGCCATCTCAACTGGTTCCACCTCACAATATCTGAGTCACCAACTCAATCCCATTCTTTCTCTCAACTCCACACTTGGCAGTTCACCAACTTTTGATTTAGATGTACAGTATGTCAAGTAGAAAATTAGTCTGTGGTTTCATCTTGCTCGCTTTTCTGCCAGTGTGTTTTGCTCATTCGTATTTACAACATGCATCTACACCAGAAGTTGGCAATATTTATCGCATCAAAAATCGCACATGTCAATGGACCTTATTCACATTTGTGAAATAAGCACAATGACAGATGCAAGCCCAGCAAGCACTTTATGGTCAATTAAACTCTTTGTAATTCCCAAGTACAATTCTACCATGAAGTGTCAACTGCACTTGCGTCCATCATTGTGCTTGCATCTGCCATTGTGCTGGCACTTTTTTCACAAGTGTAAATGGAGCCAGCCAGCTGTACTGCCCAGGTAGGGGGGGGGGGGGAGTACTCTGGCAATTTTGGGGTAGGGGTGTGCCACCGTGACCTCAAAATCATATAACCCTATCTCAGACCAAAATATGCACCTTATTCCAGACCAAAATAGCAATTTGTATCCCCTATCACAGACCCCAGATCTCGAAAACCATACACTTATACTTATAGGGCAGTGCATACCTATATCCCGTATATACGAGAGTAATCCCCCCCCCCCACTGTAGGCTATGTTTAATTAATAATTTGCCAAATTTCAAGTGCACACTTGTGAAGTCAAAGACAAGACCTTTAAAAATAAAACACCCCCTAGCTTTCATGAACAGAATTAATGACTAAAACTTAATGGAGCAATGAATGATTAGTTCCGACAGTCTTGTTTCATGTAAATTAAGAACAAAAGCGAGCAATAACACTTCTTTATAAGAAGATTGCTCTAAAGTATACACATTTCATTTCATCTACATAAAAACACGCCAGTGACTCTGCAGAATAGAGTTTTTATAAATCAAGCAAGATTCTTATAAAAGCTGTAGAAAAAACGCCAAAAAATCGACCTTGAACCAGTTTGATCAGAGTAGAATGTTGAATATATGAATAGGGTCGCGTTCAATATACAAGAGCGATAAGACACAAGACAACGCCTTCTCACGACAATTTTACATGTATATATGGCGTTTTTGAAAAGCCGCAGCTTGTGTAAGACGCGAACATTTAAACTTCTTTCAGCACAAATCGCCTAGATCTTTAGTCGGGCCTTTACTCTTTGTTTTATATACAAGTGTTTCGTGTCTCGTCTTCTGACTGAAGTTCTCGTATATATTGAACAGCCATACGTTCTACAACTAGATAGTGATAATTTACTGTACCTTGATTTGTCTTTGTATGAACCGTGGCCGCAATAAACAAATCACAAAAAATTTTAACGTTTTAAAGTCACTGAATAGACTTCGCTCTTTATAATACTCATGTAAATATCCGATTACATCATTATTTAAAAAAAAACATTCAATACAAACAGATCAAGAATAGCAACATCATGTTGCAAATAAAAGCCGAACAGCAAACGATTGAATGGCTTCGTAACATAACCGATGAATTGATCTAAGACGATAATGTGAAGCTATAGAAAGTACAAAGATCGTATAAATCTTACCATTAACGATTAATTTCAAAGCTGGACTCCAGAATATCAAATCAAAACGCCAATTCGTCTTTCAGGCCGGCTCCTTGGAAACGTCCATTACGCAGCAAATTCCAAGGAGTGCCCACCCCCCGAGGAATGTTTTGTGCAGGGCTTATATCACCGGGTATTGATCCTTGGAGACATTGGGTCACGGATTGAACAATGTGACTGGAAAAGAATTTGGAGGGAATTTATAAAGTACCTATCTCGCCGGTGGGGATTTTACCTATTTGTAAAATATTTTTAATGTATTGTCACATGTTGTTTTCATCTTAAACTCCTATTCTATGATTTCTATCATTCTAAAATCTTCGTCACGTGTGTTGAAGTTAAGCTCAAACTGTTACCTCAGATGAAAGCACGCAAAGGTTTATGGTTAAAAGTACAGCCGCCATCTTTTTTGCTATGGTCCATTGTAAGGTACATGATTAAAATATATTAACACGCAGGAGCGTCGGAAGCGGGGGGGCCGGGGGGGCCTGGGGCCCCCCACTTTTTTTTTTTTGGTGGGGGGGCCAGAATATGTTTGAGCCCCCCCCCCCCCCCACTTTTTAACAAGACCAGTAATAAACAAGGCCAGTAATAGTTATGATTAACAAAATCACTAACCCTAGTTAACCCACGACTTTGAATAAAGATATAATAAAGAAATTTGAATGCAGATATTCAATGTCCGGAAAAGTGTTGTCTTTTGAGTATTTTGTGACGCTTTTGGACCTTTAGAATTCTGTAAATCCTTGTCCTAAAATGCAGGAAATGGCATTTCAGAGACTCTAGATTTCAAAATTTCCCGGGGGAGCATGCCCCCGGATAAAAATTATGGGCCCCACTTTTAGTGTCGCTCCGACGCCCCTGTTAACACGTGCACTAAGAAAAAACTGGAAGCTCTCAATGAGCCTCGATCATTAACCTCGCAACCTTCCGAATGCTGGCCAGACGAGGTTGAGCCAATAAACCATTTAGTATTCAGAAGGTTGCTTGTTCGATCCTGAGGGGTATTCTGGCAATTTTTGGGTAGGGGTCTCAGACCATCCCAGATTTCTCATACCTATCCCAAACCTAAAATAAAAAAAAAATCTCAGAAAAATATGCACCCTATTCCAGACCACAATGAACAATTTGTATACCCTATCTCAGACCAAAATATGCACCCTATTCCAGACCACAATGGACAATTTGTATACCCTATCTCATATCAAAATATACACCCTATTCCAGACCACAACGGACAATTTGTATACCCTATCTCAGACCAAAATATGCACCCTATTCCAGACCACAATGGACAATTTGTGTACCCTATCTCAGATCAAAATATACACCCTATTCCAGACCACAATGGACAATTTGTGTACCCTATCTCATATCAAAATATACACCCTATTCCAGACCACAACGGACAATTTGTATACCCTATCTCAGACCAAAATATGCACCCTATTCCAGACCACAATGGACAATTTGTATACTCTATCTCAGACCAAAATATGCAGCCTATTCCAGACCACAATGGACAATTTGTATACCTATCTCAGACCAAAATATGCAGCCTATTCCAGACCACAATGGACAATTTGTATACCCTATCTCAGACCAAAATATGCACCCTATTCCAGACCACAATGGACAATTTGTATACCCTATCTCAGACCAAAATATGCACCTTATTCCAGACCACAATGGACAATTTGTGTACCCTATCTCAGACCAAAATATGCACCCTATTCCAGACCACAATGGACAATTTGTATACCCTATCTCAGACCAAAATATGCACCCTATTCCAGACCACAATGGACAATTTGTATACCCTATCTCAGACCAAAATATGCACCCTATTCCAGACCACAATGGACAATTTGTATACCCTATCTCAGACCAAATATGCACCCTATTCCAGACCACAATGGACAATTTGTATACCCTATCTCAGACCAAAATATGCACCCTATTCCAGACCACAATGGACAATTTGTATACCTATCTCAGACCAAAATATGCACCTATTCCAGACCACAATGGACAATTTGTATACCCTATCTCAGACCAAAATATGCACCCTATTCCAGCAGGCCCGCCCAGAGGGGAGGGCAACTGGGGCAATTTGTGTACCCCGGGCCCCCAGCTCAGAGAGGGCCCCCTAATTATTCCAGACCACAATGGACAATTTGTGTACCCCGGGCCCACTTTAGTCTCTGTGCGGGCCTGTATTCCAGACCACAATGGACAATTTGTATACCCTATCCCAGACCAAAATATGCACCCTATTCCAGAACACAATTAGCCTGCGTGCAGACTCTACTCGTTTCGGGATCTTCCGGAAACGAGTAGAGTCTGCACGCAGGCTACCTTCGATTCAGGCTCGATTCGCCACGAATTACGCCTGATGAAATGCCTGCACTGCAGCTAGCCTGACCCCAGCCTAGACCTAGGCCTTCTATTTCCTATTTGGGAGTTATAAATTTGAAGCCGGGATGGCCGAGGGGACTGGGGAGAGACAACGGGAAATAGACAGCAGAAGGCCTAGTAGATTTCCCAATTCAAAACTGCCCCAAAACTGCCCCACTCTAGATTCTGAAAGTTGGTGGCGCCAAATCTCAAGTTATTGATATTTTTGTCGAGTTAATGGACGTTCAAGGTATTGTTGAAGCATTTACGATATAAATTGAGTATTTCTGGCATTCTGTGAAAGTTATTTGATTTCCCGAACGAATCGAATGCATTTTAATGCCAAATGAAGGTGAATTCGTCCCAGACCACTGTATTTATTCATTTTTCTCACAGTTGCAAGTCTTATAACCATTGGCATCGAGCAACCACTTAAATATCAAATCTATATTTCAACCATAATATTAAGTTAAAATGATGTTTAGCAATTGTCCTCTGATCGATTCCTATCAACTTCACGCTCTGGATTCGACTATTTATAGACACATGAAAATATGACATCTTTCAAGCGTAAAATACTCCTAGCAAATATATTACTATTTCAGAATCATCTTCAGAGAAACATCAACAGAAAATCATGAAGCATTGGCCATGCATGTGGCGAACGTTTACACTACAATCACGAATTCACCTTCATTTGACATTAAAATGCATTCGATTCGTTCGGGAAATCAAATAACTTTCACAGAATGCCAGAAATACTCAATTTATATCGTAAATGCTTCAACAATACCTTAAACTTCCATTAACTCGACAAAAATATCAATAACTTGAGATTTGGCGCCACCAACTTTCAGAATCTAGAGTGGGGCAGTTTTGAATTGGGAAATCTACTAGGCTTTTCCGGAGCATGAACTCTGCCTACGTCATGAAGCGAATTTAGTTCCCAGTCCCATAGGCCACAGCTCAGCCAACGGAAAAGCCTATGTTTAGGCTGGCCTGACCCCACCACTGTCTAAAAATTGGATATGAAATCGCAAGCAAAAAGTCACGTGACTGAAACCTAGTAAAAACTTATTTTTGTACAAATTTAAAAAATTACAAAATTTGCACTGTATTTCATTTTTCTGCACTGAATTACACACACTAAAATTGCACTCCTCTCCGCCAATCAGAATTGAGAAATTTTTTCATGTATATTATTAATATATTAAACAAATTGAAATATCTTGAAAACGTAGAAAGAAACGGATACGAAAAAAATATAAAGGATCTTGTATTACAATTTTATGAGTTCTTTCAAATAAATTAGACAAACTTAATTTTCGTGCCCAATGACCTTTGACAGTACAGACGGCCGAGCCACAGGCGAGGGAGTTATAAAAAGACCATAGTCAATCGAGATATGGTCTGGAAACTCGGCAAACTTCAAAGCGCCTATAATGAGCTGTGATTTTATGTTGAACCGTACCTTACACCGTGCACAACCTTTGTTTTAGGTTTATTAATATTTAAATAGCACGGTTGAGTGATTGAACTGAAACGTTGTTATTGGACAATTCGTTCATTATACTAAAATACAATGTGTTCAGTGACCGTACACCGTGCACAAAAATGCATAAAGGCGAACAAAAAGATAGACCAAAGACTTTAGCTGAGTTTCCAGACCATATCTCGATTGACTATGAAAAGACCGAAGGCTGACTGATTGTATTGACCAAGTAAACTGAAATGAATAAATCGTTTATTATATAGCTATTTAAAATTTTTCGATACTTATTCTACCAAAATTAGTGTAAAAACCGTAGAAATTCACGCCAGCAAATCAAAATCCAGGGCAACGCTCGGAATACGAAAAAAAAGACGGACCGTGGTCCCAGATACGCAGTTTTACAGGTGGGATCGTGCGTTGACCAATAAATATTCAAGATATTACAAATCTATTTAATTACTTTTTTGAACCATATGCCTACCACCGGTGGCTTCCTCGTAAGATGGCGGAGGGGTACGAAGCAGGCTGTAGGCCATATTCAGGCATCTGGGAAGCATTTGCAGGCGGAGATGGTTCTGCGCTGGAGGCTTGCGGGTCGAAGGCAAACCACATGCTATGCACATCAACTGGATTGTAATGACCGTTTTCATATTGCATAGATGTCGATGACACGTCGGCGCAAAGCAAAAGCTTCCAGCCATTCTGTCGAAACCCTTCAATGATTTTACAAAGAAAGTTCTGGGAAAAGAGGGTATCGTTTGTGAACCCTCCTGCCCAAAACCTGCCGGCCATCTTCATTTGGTAGACACTACCAAAGCTTAAAATCATCTCCTTTTCTTCTTGGACTCTTAAAAGTGACCCTGACGCGGTACGCTTGAAAAGTTGGACCATTTCAGGCGGCATGTTGATTAACCGAAACTTATCCATGCGACTGAGGCTCAGACACATCATTGGACAAGGTTTAGGGCGGCCTTGTTGAAAGATTAATACGGACTTGTCGGTAATCCGTCGGTTGACCGTGTTACATATGGCTGCGATGTTACGCCAGCCTCGCTCTTGCATCGCTTCGAGAATTTTCAGCACAAGGTAGCGAGCCATAACGGATTCTTCGCCTTTGGAATACCAAAGGGTACCAGATAGCTTAAACTCCCAGCTGCCTATGCAATCCTTTTCTTGTTTGATTACGCCATGTGACTTAATCACATTTCGTATCATGGCAACGACTTCGCTCGGGGCGTTGATCACGTGTAAACGATTCTGTTTGGTAAGGCTGATGGTACAGAGCGGTGGTGATTCACCAGGGGGGATAGTTGGATCGTAACGGAAGAAAAGCGAATCTGCAGAGCGATTGAGATTCACGTTGCAGTAGTAAGCCCATTGGGAACGATGAAGGGTAGAAATAATATTCTGCAATAGGACTCTCGCCATTATGGATTGTTGTTCAGGTGCCTTCCACGGTTTACCAAACAGCTTTATTTCAAGCATACCATCCGTCTTACTTTCACTTCGGATTCCACGGCTCCACGAGCTACGAATGGTTTCTTTAAGTGGTTCTTCTAACTGAGACGGGAGGTTGATAATCTGTAATTTGTTGGCGTTGGTCAGACCAATGCAAACGTAAGGAAGGCTGGAGAATTCAGGCGAAGATTTCTCGAAGAACAGAGTGCTTTGGTCGTACCTTGCAGTAAGATCAGCCGAGGCGGTGATTCTCCAACCGATTCGAGATAAATTCTGGAGTATCTTACACACCATCTGCCGGGCCTGTTTGAAGATGTCGCCATTCAAAACCCAAATGCAACCAAAGGGATTACCAGCAAGCTTAAAAGACCAGGCAGAGTCCCATGCTAACTGCTCCGCTAAAATACCAGGAGTCCAAGCTTCGCGAATGGCTGCTCGGATGACAGTCAACCCTGCATGGTCAGTGTGAAAAAGTGTTATACGATCGTTCATTTGGAACGACACACACATGGTTGAAAATCCAGGATTTACCGCGGTGAAAGGAACAACGTCTGTAGTATTCATTGTGATATAAACTGTTTTAACACAAAAAAAAAAACGGGTTATGCATAATACATGGTCGCGAATCTCGACTGCACATCAGAATGACGCGTTCCGAGTCGGGATAAAACTTATTTCAATTTATAACATCAGGCTGAGGAATTCAGTACAATGAGTTCAGAAATGTAAATGAAATACAAATGAAAACTGCAGCTTTTGCCTGATGTTATAAAGTTGATTAAGTTCTATCCCGACTCAGAACGCGTCATTCTGATACGCAGTCGAGATTCGCGATCTATGTATTCTATAGTGCCCAAGTAAGACAATAACGTTAAGATGGCTCCCTATAGTTTAAATAAATGCGCGCTATTTCATACGCTCGTTATCTAATGTCATTCATGCACGGAGCTTTATGTTTTATTTGTTAAATAAAGGACCATGACGCATGCATACGACGTAAGCACGTCGCCTAACTTGTTTTCGTCTTTTTCATGCCTCAAAATCCGGCAACAGTTCCGGATATAAAGTTAGACGTTTATATTTTTATTGCGTAAAACAAGGACCGGTGACTGTACATACAGCTGAGCAGGAACAAAACTTTAATTAACGTTACTCTTCTATAAGTTGGCTAGTTTGTACGTAGTTTGGCGGCTTTAGTATATATATATATTTCAAAGAACGCTTTAGAAACCATCAGAAATCCCTTAAAAACACGACGTACTCGAACGAAACGGAGTTGTCAAAATATGTGTGGGGTTTGAAGCAAAGCGGACGGCCTTATAACATTAGCTGGTCAATCTTAAGACGTACTGCATGCATCGTACGCAATCGGAGGAAAGCGAGCCGATGTAATCTCTGTAACTACGAGAAGTTGTACATCTTGAAAGCCGACAAGAAGAATTTGCTGAACAAAAGATGTGAAGTTTTTTCCAAGTGCCGCCACAAAGGAGGATGTTGCGCTCTTCCCAGAATGCTTTGCGACAAAACTCCGGAACTGGAGATGACAAATATGGCGGAATTTTTGTCGTATATCTTGTTTTTCACCGGCAGAAAAATCAGGAAAACTGTCAATTGAACATTCGAGGTAGGTCATTCTCGCTCAGAAATTTTTACTCGTTCTTATGTTTCTCTTGCTGTTTTAATTTGGGCTGATGTTTATTAGTCCTTATAAGCATTTTCATGTTTCAAAAAAAATGGTGCTATTTAGGTCATTTTCAAACTTGTCGCTACATGTGTCTTTGTTTACGTTTTTTGACTATTTCCAGAACAGGAAAGTGACATATATTTAAATATTTTAAAAAAGGAATAGTAAAGAAATACAAATTTTCTATTGTACCTCATTGTACCTCTACTATTTTTCACGATATTTATCTTTGTATTCGTGCGTAAAACACGGTTCAGATTCGTTTTTTGACTTTTGTTGTCTTCCTGTGTGGGCTGAGGACAGGGACGTAGCCAGGGGGGGAGCCGTGGGGGCCGCGGCTCCCCCCCTTTTGACATAAAACGACAGACATGTAACTACAAAACTGATGCAATATGAATTGTGTCAGGAAATAAACTGTAAACAGTGTATTCAATCTACTGAGTGTATGCATTTTGAGTATCTATGTGACGTTTGCGTGTTTTGAGTATTTTATATGACGTTTTTTTACCTTTAGAGTCTGTAAAATCTTCCTCCAAAAGCCAGGAAATGGCATTTCAGCGACTCTCGATTTCAAAATTTCCCGGGGGAGCATGCCCCCGGACCCCCCTAAAAAATGTTTTTATTTCGGCTCCCCCCCTTTCAAAATCCTGGCTACGTGCCTGGCTGAGGAAGACCAGTGAGGAAGACATCGTTATTAGTAATGTAGTAAAACGATTCAAAGCTTGTCCAAAACAACGTTTCCTTTTTTATTCATTACCGTTTGTATTGTGGCTATTGTGCGAAAGCACCTAAGGTCATTTTCTGTCATTTGTGTATATTTATAGCGATATTCCTATATGAATCACGACGAAAAACGACGATACGAGTCAACAGTGTATCCACCATAGATACCACATTAACTGGTGCTAAAGCAGATGCGGCCACAGACATATTAGTTTCCACTATAAAATCCCAAATCAGTAACATTTTCTCGTCCTTTTCATCTATAACTTCGTTAGGATCTGTCTTTTGATAAAAAAAAACATTCATCCGCCGAAACTTGCACACTTCGAATTATCAAACTTCGCCAAAGCAGAAAAAACTAAAAATTAATGGTATATGAAATCTTACCTCGACGTATGCGCCTGAAATAACCTTTATAATACATGGAGATCTTACATTATCAAGCTTCTTCAACAACCTAGTACAGACTGGAAACATGCACATTCGCCGGCTTTGATCTAGCAAATCCATGAAACTAAAATGACCATAAAGCAACTGTAGCCGAAAAAAACGGTAAACTAGGCACAGTGAAGTCACATTTATTTGAAATAACAATGTAAATAAATAAATAAAGTTAGATTTAGAAAACACGTCTGCTTGCCATCCCTGTTCACTCAACGCCTCCATCTTTGGAAATGATCATCCTTCGCGCAATCGCGCGAGCGTTTGATAATATAGTTTTGTCGCAAAACATTCTGGGAAGAGCGCAACATCCTGGGAAATATCCACCGCGCGAAGAAGAAAAAAGAAGTCACGCCACCTTACGCAAGACTTAGCCTGGTACCCTGGCCCAATCAAAGAATATGGGCCAGGTAACCACTAAAGACTTCTGCTTTCCTATTGGTTGAAATTTCGCGCGTTTTTAGTGGCTATGAGTAAAACTGCAATCGTCATAAGTGGATTTAGCCCTGATGACGCGAGCATGAGATTAGTGGTTACTTAGCCCTTATTTCTTTTGAAATTAGGGCCAGGGTACAAGGCTAACGCAAGACTATGCGCATGCGTCAGCAAACAGTTCAATGAACTAACGGATTCCACTTTTGCCTGAAGATTGCCTACGGGCATGAAACTTGAAGTAGCAATATATATTCAGTTTTAACAAATAAATAAATAAATATATATATATATATATATATATATATATAATAACTTCATGTCTTCATCACAGAATAGACTTGGCTGCGAGCCCCTATATATATCACTCACTGAAAAAGAGTGATCACTGCCGACCTATAATATATACTGGCAGAACTACAGGTGCCACATATATTAATGAATGACTGACAAAGATGGCACTTCCATTGTAGTAACCTTTTGATGCATAAAATCTCAAAAGGAACGATTGGAATGCAGCGTGCTTACGTGGCAGGATATGTTATTTTTGGACGCAGTGTACTATTGTATCACAATCATTTTACACTCCGTTCAAAATCAACATCTTGTTCAACTCATGAATTCATCTATTTCGTGGAATTCGTTTGCATGTATTGCTGAGCTTGACGTCATATAACCGCGAAACGTTTGGCAGCCTTTCAAATTGCGACATATAGCATTGTAAATCTAAAAGGCTATCTAATAGCTATCTAACGACAACTTGTACATACAGCAGGGACGTAGCCAGGATTTTGAAAGGGGGGAGCCGAAATCAAAATAAATTTTGAGTGGGGTCCGGGGGCATGCTCCCCTGGAAATGTTGAAATCGAGTGTCGCTGAAATGGCATTTCCTGGCTTTTGGAGGAAGATTTTAAAGGTTAAAAAACATCATATAAAATACTCAAAACAAGCAAACGTCATATGAATACACTGTTTACAGTTTATTTCCTGACACAATTCATATTGCAGCAGTTTTGTAGTTACATGTCAGTGTTGTTTTATATCAAAAGGGGGGAGCCGCGGCTCCCCTGGCTCCCCCCTGGCTACGTCCCTGACATACAGCAAGAACTAACAAAACTTTAACGTTTTACTCTGCTATAAGTTGGCTAGTTTACGTAGTTTGACGGCTTTACCGCTTTAGCCTAATGTACTATTACTGCGGGCGTTACGTAATTTGGAAATGTAATAGAGCCATATAAATATGAGGCCCTGTTAGGGGGGTGCACATGTCGCCAGTCTGAACTTCAAAACTTGTCGTGTCGCAATTTTAGGTCATTTTAGGAGTTGGTCATGTCCCTGTCGTTATTTCGGCTTCATTTTTTTACTACTCTTCATTCGCTGTCGCAATTTTAGTCAACTTGGTTTCGTTTGTCGCCATTTCAGCTCTCGCATGTCGCTGAGTTAACGCAATTTCGGCTGTCGGAATTTACCCTAACAGGGCCTCAAATATCACAATACAGATATAGTCGTCTCTCTTTATATTAAAGTCAAATTGTCGCACTACTAAATAGTGGCGTGGTGGCAAGTTTCAGGCTGGGGTGGCCAGATTAACTTTAAGCTGAAAACAGTACTATTAACATAGAAAAACATCATATAAATGTTACCTTTAACAAATAATGCTGAAGTCTGTCTTTCAGCTGTGGTGGGATATGGTATAGTTGCGTATTAATATTAGCCTTGATAAGAACTAACTTTTAATAACATGACACAAGTACTAATATTACGTGCATAGTCATGGTGACGTCACTTCCGTTTCAGCTTTTCGGCCCTCAAGCTGTCAGTAAAGGTCTAGTTAATATGAACGAGGTTTCTGATTGGCTATAAGCAACCAATCACATTGTCGATTATCAATTCTTTCCCACGCTCCTTACTGATTGGGGTTAGGAGAAGTCAATCAGAAGCCTTAACAGAATATAATAGAATAGAATAAAACTTTATTTTACAAGGAAAAGACGTATTAACCGTAAAGGTTATCTAACATACGGCCCTCACAATATTACAATATTTACAAATACAAACAACAGACATAACTAATACACTATATATGGAAATAATGTCAAGTGATAAACTATGAATATTGTAATTTTCATACCTTCCGGTGAGTTCTTAGCCGTCTGACTGCTCCTTTCACTTTTGGAGTTGGACAAAAAGTTGAACAGCTTTGCCAAGGTGTTCTTGCACGTTGTTGGTAGATTTTGAAAGTGACTGGCTGACTTTGTAGTTCAACAGTGATCAGATGTGGCTGACAGCTGTCTTGATCGTAAATATGTTCACCAGTGTGAGGTATACCACCAGGGTGCATTCCACGTCAAGCCCACGCCGAAGATAAGCCACGGGTGTTCAGGTGCTGCGCCAAAGGAGGTCAAGACTCACGCCGAAGCCAGCACCACCCACTGACTTGTATAGTTGTATGGCTGTATATGTGCGCCGACTGCAGTGTGATTGTGCACCAGCACGCCGAGCACTTTTGAAACTCACGCCGAAGATCTTCGGCGTGACCTACATGGAATGCACTCTGGGGTATACACATAGAAATATTATACCTAGAATGCGTGCTCCTATCTCTCGTCAGTCAAAAAATTGTCGCCACAAAATGGCGGATTTATAAGGGCAAAAGGAACTCGCCCCAGGACTTTTTAACAGTTTTTAACACGGCTGCGGTTGGTGATGTTGTATGGAGTGATGGATGTATTTTAGCACTGAATTTCCTTGTTTTTTGTACCGGAAAACTTGCTGGATTGGTGAATTTTATAAAGATGAAGTGCAATATCCTTCGCCAAAACATTTCGAACATTAAACCCTGGATGTAGACATGCAGCAACGATAGTGGCCTTTTAATACGAATGGTTTTAGTGTTTTTACTGTTTTACATTATATTTGAATGATTCCCACTTGCCAAACTGTATGTGATTTATACTGAATGTGGAGGATTAATCCAGGAGACAGTAAGTGTTTTTTTCCCTCTTTTTCTCCAAACTAATAAGGATTTCTAGCTTGTGATTTTTGAAATATAAAATATGTTTATGCACCTGTCATACTTTTTATACATCAGTCTTTTCAACATTTATTTATATTGACATATTAAATCCGTGTTTTTTTAAAGATTTTCTCCTAGTTTCCATTACGTATTTGATTATTTTATTTTATTTTAAACGGGCTTTGATGCAGACAATTTCTGAGTTTCAAGTTTAGCACTTTTTGTTGCTTTTTGTATCTGCGCAGCAGATATATTGCTATCGTGTTGTGTGTGTTTGTGTGTCTGTTAACTTTTTGTGTAACTCTAACCAATGCGCGACAATTACATCGGGACAACCGAAGCTCAGGATTTTTGGGCGTCAACGTACGAGCTGTCAGTTTGAACGATGTAAACAAGTATTTCTAATCCGATCGCGACATCGTGTTTACGCCATATTGTATGAAGCTGGTCGAACTCGAAGTCTCGAAAAGAAACACATTATTTTTGAAGACAGGGGATATATTTGTATAAAACTGGTACGTATTTTTAACGTGACTTGTAGTAAACTTGTGAGTGTGATCTACCACAGTTTTTGTGCGTTTTTAATACTTTTTATACAGAGTCATTTGAAGTCATGTCAGGAATATTAAAGCCCAGCATATAATTTTAAAAAGCCCCATATTGAAAGAGACATGAGTTATTTCAAATTTTTATTAAAACTAACGTTTCGTTGCTAATCCTGCAACATCTTCAGAGTGAATAATTATTTACAAGGTTATCTCGACTTATATGCTAATATATTTACAGTAACAGGAAATGAGTAACTGAGAGAGGGGTGGAAGTGACAGTTAATAAATTACAGTGTGAAGTAACAGGTATGATAGAATGTTTTCAGTTATGTGTCAAGACAAGTATAGAAAAATATAAAGAAAAACGTGTGTATAAATCAAAATAAGTTTAAAGGAAGAGAACTGATTTTAGCGTTGAGTGAAGGATTTAACTTATTAATAAGCAGACTTTCTCTAAGAAGGAGTTCAAAATTGGAAGAAGAAGAGCTTAGAATAGAAAAATCTGTTAAAGAAACAGGGTGGCCGGTTTTTTGTGGTGTGCTAAAACTCCAGACCAGGAACTCAAAGAAAGAGGCTTTCCCGTGTAAGCCGAAACTCCCATGTGTTCAGAAGCACGCGTGTGTAAATGGCGAATGGTTTTACACACGCGTGCTTCTGAACACATGGGAGTTTCGGCTTACACGGGAAAGCCTCTTTCTTTGAGTTCCTGGTCTGGAGTTTTAGCACACCACAAAAACCGGCCACCCTGTTTCTTTAACAGATTTTTCTATTCTAAGCTCTTCTTCTTCCAATTTTGAACTCCTTCTTAGAGAAAGTCTGCTTATTAATAAGTTAAATCCTTCACTCAACGCTAAAATCAGTTCTCTTCCTTTAAACTTATTTTGATTTATACACACGTTTTTCTTTATATTTTTCTATACTTGTCTTGACACATAACTGAAAACATTCTATCATACCTGTTACTTCACACTGTAATTTATTAACTGTCACTTCCACCCCTCTCTCAGTTACTCATTTCCTGTTACTGTAAATATATTAGCATATAAGTCGAGATAACCTTGTAAATAATTATTCACTCTGAAGATGTTGCAGGATTAGCAACGAAACGTTAGTTTTAATAAAAATTTGAAATAACTCATGTCTCTTTCAATATGGGGCTTTTTAAAATTATATGCTGGGCTTTAATATTCCTGACAAGATTACGCTTTCCGCCTGGTTCGTCTATTGCTATCATTTGAAGTCAACTCGTTGGGCTCAGGCCAACACGTGTTGCTGCTTTTACATGAAGGACCGTCTTCAAGGGAGAGACAATCCTCTTCGGAGGACAAATAATCCTCTTCGGAGGACAAACAATCCTCTTCGGAGGACAAACAATCCTCTTCGGAGGACAAACAATCCTTTCGGAGGACAAACAACCCTCTTCGGAGGAAAAATGAGCCTCTTCGGAGGAAAAATGAGCCTCTTCGGAGGAAAAATGAGCCTCTTCGGAGGATGAATGAGCCTACTTCGGAGGAAAAATGAGCCTCTTCGGAGGATGAATGAGCCTCTCTGGAGGAAAATGAGCCTCTTCGGAGGAAAAATGAGCCTCTTTGGAGGATGAATGAGCCTCTTCGGAGGAAAAATGAGCCTCTTCGGAGGAAAAATGAGCCTCTTTGGAGGGAAAATGCCCCTCTTTACAAATGGAGGGAAAATGCCCCTCTTTACAAATGGAGGGAAAATGAGCCTCTTAAATGGAGGAAAAATGATAAAAGTGAATGCTTCGTCAAGCAACAAGTGAAAGCTGTGGTAGGTCATCAGCAAAATAACAATACATTAACAATAAATAACAGTAACGTAAATAAAAATGTTTGCAATAGTGATAATTTAAATAATTGTTTAAGAAGTTACAGAAGTTCTGTAAGAAAATCAGTTACACCGTCTATAAATTCCAGACGCTGTAGGGCCAGTAGAGACCGCGAACCCTCTAGAGTAGCTGTGAAACAAATTATGTCAGCCATGAGAAAAAGAAAAGATAGACAAAAAATAAAGCGTATTCTTAAAATATCTGCTCCTCAGTCATCGATTTTAAACGAGTTGGCTAACAATTACAAAGAATATTATTGGAAATTTGTACATGGTCATGACTTTTTCACTCAGTGTTTTGAACATTTTTCTTTAAAAGTTCGAAACAGAACCTACACAGCAAAGCATTCGACTGCCTTGCCCTATGTTTTAAACTATGAATTTATAAATGGCAATTGTAATTTTGCCAATGAGGAATATTGTGTTGCTGAAAAAAGCTTTTAATGTCTGGTGATATTGAACTAAATCCAGGCCCTGTTCAAAATGAAAACATGCAAGGTAAAATAACACTACCTTCACATGTGGTGTTGGAAGAAAGATTATTACGATATTTTCAGTTGAGACCACATGATGTTGGTGGTGCAGGTGATTGTTTTTTTAGAGCTGTTTCACATCAGCTATATGGTGATCCAAGTCATCACTTAGATATCAGAGCTGCTGGTATCACCTATATGAGAGAGAATCCTCAGAGATTTATTGAAAGTAATACTGAGTATTCTTGGTTACAATATCTTAATAACATGTCTATGCAAGGAACATGGTGTGATGGTCTGATTATACAAGCTGTTGCTGACCAACTTAATTTAAGAGTTGTTATCACTGAGTCACATGAACATTTTCGTGAAGTCAATTTTATACGAGCTGTATCTTCAACACATCGACCAACTGATGTTTTTTTGGGACATATAGATGAATACCATTATGTATCAACAGTGCCATTTTCTAAAAATTCAAATTTATCTGAAAATCAACAAACTGATTTGGAAAAATTAGAGGGAAACTTGCTTGATGAGAATATTCATAATGTTAAAAGCTCTTCTAGAGAGAAAAGGAGTGCTTACATGAAGGAATATATGAAAAGAAAACGGTCAACTGAGGACCTTCAGTGTAGGCAGAAAAGAAATGAGCATGGGAAGGAATATAAAAAAAGAAAACGAGCAACCGAGGACCCTCAGTCAAAGCAGAAAAGAAATGAGTGTAAGAAAGAATACATGAAAACAAAGCGGTCAACTGAGGACTCTCAGTCTAAGCAGAAAAGAAATGAGTGTCAGAAGGAATATGTCAAAACAAAACGATCAACTGAGGGCCCTCGGTCAAAGCAGAAAAGAAATGAGTGTAAGAAGGAATACATGAAAACAAAACGGTCAACTGAGGACTCTCAGTCTAAGCAGAAAAAAAATGAGCGCAACAGGGATTATATGAGAAGAAAACGATCTGAACCTCTCAATCAATCTATACAAAGTTTAATTTTAAAATTCCATAATATTGTCTCCCAAGGACCATTATACATATGCAGTTGTTGTGACCAATTGTGGTATAAACACAGTGTGTCACCTGCTGCGACACTAAAGAAAACTAATCCTGCTATTGAAAAAAATCTTCTTCACAAAACAAGTGTTGATAACATTGAATGGTTGTGTAGATCATGTCATAATTACTTAGTAAAGAATAAAGTACCACCTTGTGCTGCCATAAATGGGATGCAATTCACAGCAAAACCAACATTTTTTGACCTGAATGAATTGGAATGTCGATTGCTTGCTCCTAGATTAGCATTTCAAAAACTTATGCAAGCTCCTAGAGGGAGACAACTCAAAATTAATGGCAATATTGTCAATGTACCAGCAGATATTTCTAATACTATTAGCATGTTACCAAGGTTACCAGATGAAACTGGAACAATTAAAGTAAATCTAAAGAGAAAACTACAATATAAAAGTTCAGCTTTATCATTAAATGTTCGGCCACACAAAGTATTACAAGCTGCGAACTGGCTTGTTAATAACAGTAGTCTTTACAGAGAAGAAGGTATAAGTTTTAATCAAAATTGGCTTGACAATTATTCAAATGGATTATTAGCACAATGTGAAGATGATATTCACGAAAATGAACATCAATCAGAAAAAATAAATTTTGATCAAGTACCAGGTAATGATGAAGATAACTGGAGTGAGGATGAGGTAGAAATACATGCTGGTGTTACAGACACCATGTTAACAGCAACTGATTTCATGACAGACAATGAATGTCAAAAAATTCTGAATGTTGCACCAGGTGAGGGCAGTACACCTCTAAGTATTTTCAGAGATAAATATTCTGAAGAATTGGCATATCCAGGTATTTTCCTCGGTGAAAAACGACCTGACAATACTAGCAGAATTACAGATGTTCATTATAGTGAAATTTGCAAATCTGAGTTAAGACGATCAGACAGAAGAGCTGCTGTGTGTGTTGAGAATATTTTCTTTAAAACAAAGAAACTACAAATGAAAATCTTACTCGGGCAATCTCAAGTTGCCTTGAGGAAATGTCAAGGAAATAATGGATCAATTAAAGCAGGTCAGCTCAAACAAAAAGGGGCATTAGAAAAACTGATTCATCACGATGAAGGGTTTAAGTTTCTGAGAGCATTAAGAGGCTCGCCTCCATATTTTGAAAAGGCTAAAAAAGATATCTTTGCCATGATTAGACAATTAGGCTCCGCCTCATTATTTTGCAGTTTTTCTTCTGCAGAAACACAATGGGTTCATCTTCTTCGAATACTTAGTAAACTTGTCAATTACAAAGAATACACTGACACTGAGTTAGAAAATCTTAACTGGGAGGAAAAATGCAAATTAATTCAAAGTGATCCTGTTACATGTGCAAGACATTTTGACTATCAAGTAAATAAGTTTTTACGAAACTTTCTCATGAGTAGTCAAGCACCTCTAGGGAAGATTGCTGATTGGTTTTATAGAGTCGAGTATCAACAAAGAGGCTCACCTCATATTCATATGTTAATATGGTTGGACAATGCTCCAACTTTTGGTGTTGATAATGATATTGAAGTTATAGAATTTATTGATAAAATAATTAGCTGTAAAAGGCCTACTGATAACCCTGAATTACATAAACTTGTAAATAGACAAGTCCATCGCCATTCTCACACTTGCAGAAAAAAATCTAAAGCACAATGTCGTTTCAATTATCCACAGCCACCCATGCGGTCAACAAAAATTCTTTATCCCTTAGATGTTGATGTGGAAAACAGTGAAAAGCACAAAAATATGTGGAAATCAATAAAAAAGCATTTGAATGATTTGAAAGAAGGTGAAGACATCACATTTGATGAACTGTTAATAAAATTGGATGTAACTGAGCAAAATTATTTGCTTGCTATACGATCAGGGTTAAATGCACCAACCATATTTTTGAAGAGGCAGCCAAATGAATTAAGAATAAATAATTATAACCCTGCTTGCCTTAGCGCATGGCGAGCAAATATGGATATTCAATTTGTCCTTGATGTCTATGCATGTGCAATGTACATTGTATCATACATTTCTAAAGCACAAAAAGGCATGAGTGAACTTTTGAGAACTGCATGTGCTGAAGCTAGACGAGGAAACTCTACTATTAAACAACAAGTAAGAGACATTGGTAATAAGTTTTTGAACAATGTTGAAATTAGTGCACAGGAAGCAGTTTATATTGTGCTCCAACTTGCAATGAGAAAATCGTCTCGTCAAGTGGTATTCATCAATACCTCACCTCCAGAAAACAGGGTTTGTCTTTTAAAACCAATGAATGACATTAACGGAATGGAAGATGATTCAGAAGAAATTTATGCAACAGGTCTGCTAAAGCGATATACCAAACGACCACCTAGCCTTGAGCATGTATCCCTTGCTGACTGGGCTGCATGGTATGATTCATGTGGTAAGCCATATGTCAAAAAATCTCCTAGACTTGATATTGATAATCTGCCACTTGAGACAAACTTTAATTGTATTAATGATGATGAAGAAGAGGAGGAAGAAAAAGAGCCTTCAAAAAATAAGAAGAGATCAAAAGCTAGAATTATACGAAGTGTTTGCTTTAATAAGGAAGTAGATTCTGAGAAACATTATCGTGAACTAATCATGCTGTTTACAGCATGGAGAAATGAACAAACTGACTTGATTGGTAATTGTTCTTCCTATCAAGAATATTTCTTTCATGTAAAACATTTAATAGATGAGCAAATGAAACAGTATGCTATATGCAGTGAAGACTTAAATGAAATTCAAAATCAGTTAAGTAACATGGATGATAATGATGATAATTATGACTTAATTGCCCCAGGAACACAGAACATTGAGTGCCAAGATGAATCTGAGGGTGCTCAAGACCTGCATCCTGATTTTAATGAAAATTATGATCTTTCCAGTGATATTGGAATCCCTTCTACTGCCTCAAATATTGAACAGCTTATATTAAATGAATCGGAGGACTGTGATTACAGACAAATGGTACAGAAATTGAACAAAGAACAAAAAGAGTTCTTCTTTCATATTTTACATCTGATTAAAACAACAGATAAGCCATTTCACTGTTTTCTCAGTGGAGGAGCTGGTGTTGGGAAGTCACATCTGACCAAAGCATTGTATCAAGCAGCACTAAAATATTACAATACAAGAGCTGGTGATGACTTTCATCAAGTAAAGGTGCTGTTGCTTGCCCCAACTGGTAAAGCGGCTTTTAATATTAAAGGGAATACAATCCACAGTGCTCTTGCAATACCAGCATGCCAATCATTAAAGAATTACAAACCTCTTGACTCAAGCAGACTAAACACCTTACGAAGTCAACTTGGTGGTGTAAAATTAATATTCCTTGATGAGATATCAATGGTGGGTAGTACAATGTTTAATGTTCAGATAAACAACAGACTCAAAGATATTAAGGGAAGCAAAGAAAACTTTGGAGGTGTAAGCATAATTGCAATTGGAGACTTGTTTCAGTTAGAACCAGTGATGGATAGATACGTATTTAAAGAGCTTGACAATTCAGAATATGCTATTCTTGCTCCTAATCTATGGCAAGACTACTTTAAAATGTTTGAGCTTAAGGAAATTATGAGACAGAGAGAGAGCAAAGTGTTTGCTGAAATTTTAAATAGATTAAGAGAAGGCAATCACACAAAAGATGACATTTCAAAAATTAAAGAAAGAATGATTGAAGAAAATGGTGCACATGATCCAATGGATGTACCACATTTGTTTATCCAAAATATTAAGGTAAATGAGTTCAATGCAAGGGTCCATCATGCAGCAACTGGTGAGAAGTACTCTATAAGAGCAGTTGATAGTGTGATAGGAGCTAACTCTGCCCAACTCAGAGATAAAATTATCAGTCAAATACCAAGTGATCCCAGGAAGACTAAACAAATTATTTCAAACCTCCAATTATCGGTAGGTGAAAGAACAGAAATAGCAGTAAATGTACGAACTGAAGATGGTATGACAAATGGTGCTGGTAATGTTATTAAAAAGATACAATTAAACCAAAGAGATAAACCATCAGGGATAATATGGGTACAGTTTGACCATGCTGATGTGGGTGAGAAGACTA
This sequence comes from Corallium rubrum, assembly GCA_964035015.1. Taxonomy (NCBI): domain Eukaryota; kingdom Metazoa; phylum Cnidaria; class Anthozoa; order Scleralcyonacea; family Coralliidae; genus Corallium; species Corallium rubrum. Next base: position 2,997,653 of record OZ036004.1, read on the forward strand.
GACATGAGAATAGACAACTTTATGTTCAAGGTATTTCACACACATGGACTCCAATAAAACCAATTACTACTCAGTTTGCTGTTGGTAGAAACCAAACTGCACAAGTTGTCAGAAAACAGTTTCCATTGCGGCCTGCTGCTGCAAAAACAATTCATCGATCACAAGGTGATACTGAGCAAAAAATAGTTGTTAACTTTAACACTAGAAGAGCAATACCTCATATACATTATGTTGGTCTTAGCAGAGTAACAACCATAGAGGGGTTGTATATCACTGATTTGTGTGAACAAAAAATAGCTGTCAATCCTTATGTGAAGACTGAAATGGAGAGTCTAAGAACAGAGCGCTATCTTAAACTGAGTGTGTCTCCTGTTTATAGTTTTGATCCGGTATCATTTAAACTTTGCTTCCTTAATGCAAGATCATTGCACAGACATATTGATGATGTTCGCCATGATTTAAATTATACTTCTACTGATATCAATATTTTTTCAGAAACAAGATTTACTAGTTCAGATAATGATAATATGTATACAATTGATGGGTATACCTTATTTAGAAATGATGCTCAACCTTCTCTGACTTCAAGACCTTATGGAGGTACAGCAGTGTTCAGTAGGGTTGATTTTATCCCTGGCTATCCACGTGCTCATAATATTAATGGTATTGAAATAACTATTATGAAAGTAATGATTCTTCCACATGTAACGATAATAGGTGTATATCGCTCACCTAAAATTCCAGTACAGCAATTGTGTCATGCTTTAAATGAGGTACTCACCTTTTCAACTTCTCAGTTCAATATTGTTATTGGTGATTTTAACATTAACTGGCTTGATGAATGTAGTAGAAGACCTCTATATAATCTATTTGTTAATGAAAATAATTACAGACAACTAATATCCAAATATACTACTGACAACCAAACCGCTATAGATCATATTTATACAAATTTACCAGAATCACAAACTAAAAGTCACGTGTTAGAAACCTATTTTTCTGATCACAAATCAATTTGTGCATTAATTAATTGTTTTAACGAATAATTGCATATACATGTACTGTACCCTAGTACTATTGTACGATCATTGGTAGCTTATGCATAGTGGGTATATTTTACAGTGCATAAACGCTTCACATGTAGCTCCAAATAAGGAGATAATTTTGCTCTGAATAGCAGACAGGTAGTTTGAATACAATAGAGACAACACTTTGACAATTAATTATTTTTATATTATTGTTATTTATTTCAGTTTCCAAAGTTACAATATTATCAGGTGAGCATATTTTTTTTTTCATTTTAAAGACGTTAGTTACCCCCTTCTTCTCTGCCATATATATATATATATATATATATATATATATATATATATATATATATATAATATACTCAGTTAGAGTACTGATATACAAGCTCAGGGTCATTGCCTTTGATTTCCGGCTGAAAGGCCTGCATGATAGTTGTATTCTTGCAACTGGTCCTATATAGATCGACATATGTATAATATATTTATCACACTTACATTTTTCTCTCACTAGTACAGTACCTAATCCAACCAAGACAGTAAACAAGTCCAGAAAAAAATACTTTGGCTGCAAAGTTCAAACAACACAAGAAGAAGCTGTCAAAGTAACTGATATGTTTGTCTCCTGGAAAAATCAACCTGCAACAGGCCTTTCAAAATTGTGGGCACTAAAAGAGATCAAGCACATTTGACTTTAACAATCAGGAATATGCTATTACCAAATCAGCTAAAATACCACCTGCATCTGTTGATTTCCCAATTAATGAATCACCTTGAAGTCACCTCTACACTGTTAGAGATTGCCCGCAGCGAGCATATATGAGATAATGGACTTCAAAACCACATAATAACCATGCAAGTCTGAAAGCAATATTGTTATTGGTGATTTTAACATTAACTGGCTTGATGAATGTAGTAGAAGACCTCTATATAATCTATTTGTTAATGAAAATAATTACAGACAACTAATATCCAAATATACTACTGACAACCAAACCGCTATAGATCATATTTATACAAATTTACCAGAATCACAAACTAAAAGTCACGTGTTAGAAACCTATTTTTCTGATCACAAATCAATTTGTGCATTAATTAATTGTTTTAACGAATAATTGCATATACATGTACTGTACCCTAGTACTATTGTACGATCATTGGTAGCTTATGCATAGTGGGTATATTTTACAGTGCATAAACGCTTCACATGTAGCTCCAAATAAGGAGATAATTTTGCTCTGAATAGCAGACAGGTAGTTTGAATACAATAGAGACAACACTTTGACAATTAATTATTTTTATATTATTGTTATTTATTTCAGTTTCCAAAGTTACAATATTATCAGGTGAGCATATTTTTTTTTTCATTTTAAAGACGTTAGTTACCCCCTTCTTCTCTGCCATATATATATATATATATATATATATATATATAATATACTCAGTTAGAGTACTGATATACAAGCTCAGGGTCATTGCCTTTGATTTCCGGCTGAAAGGCCTGCATGATAGTTGTATTCTTGCAACTGGTCCTATATAGATCGACATATGTATAATATATTTATCACACTTACATTTTTCTCTCACTAGTACAGTACCTAATCCAACCAAGACAGTAAACAAGTCCAGAAAAAAATACTTTGGCTGCAAAGTTCAAACAACACAAGAAGAAGCTGTCAAAGTAACTGATATGTTTGTCTCCTGGAAAAATCAACCTGCAACAGGCCTTTCAAAATTGTGGGCACTAAAAGAGATCAAGCACATTTGACTTTAACAATCAGGAATATGCTATTACCAAATCAGCTAAAATACCACCTGCATCTGTTGATTTCCCAATTAATGAATCACCTTGAAGTCACCTCTACACTGTTAGAGATTGCCCGCAGCGAGCATATATGAGATAATGGACTTCAAAACCACATAATAACCATGCAAGTCTGAAAGCAAAGGAGCTTGTAGTACACTATCAACAAATAAAACATAAAGCAGACTGTGTTATTGTAGTTAACACAGAGTCAACGACGCTTGCGTTATGAGAGAACACCATTGATGAGATACACACTGCCACGAGTTAAAACATCCCGAACGTGATTATAAAGTGTGCTTTTTTGTGATGCCAAGTTCATTGATACCAATGGATTGACATTAATGTTTGAAAATCATGACATCCAACTTGGCATTACCAGAAATACAAGACAACCTCATAACTGCCATTACATGTATTGGAATTGACATGGCAAAAAAAACTTCATCAATGATGCATATAGTCCGTAATAACTCCTTAGAAAAAGCTAAAACTGATAAAGACACTATCACTTGTCCAAGTTATAAAACTACAACATTGGCTAGCATAAGAAAAACAACTGGTATATGCCAACTTCTCATTGGAAAGATAGAGAAGATAACGAGTTATACAAACTTCAATGTTGGTTTCGCAGTTTCCTAAAATGCATCAACTCTCCCTGTCGTCTGCTTCTAACACCGAAATAAACGAGCTAAAGAAGTTAAAGAGCTAAATAGACGACGTTAATATTGTGTTGTGATTCATGAAGAATACAATTCAATTTGTTTTATTTGATTAGATTCGTCAGAAAGTGGCATAGACTAGAGGCAAGCTCCAATAACGGGGTCCTCAAAATATTCAGTTTCTACATGTTTAAAGCAATTACTCTTGTTTAATGTTGACGGACAAAATTTTTTATATCCTTGTCATTGTAATCTATATCATTTTATTGTCATTTACTTTTACAGTTCGTGTTGATAACTTGTAAATAATAATCTTTTGGAATACAGTCATTTCATCTACATGCTTTCTTGTCTCATCAATAACAGTCTGGTCATACCTGGGGCCATATATAACAGAGATAGACTTAATAGCTATAAACACTAATAATCTTAATCTTGCGTTTAAAATCTATAGTCGACCTTTCTATTTTAGTAGGCTAATTTTGAGCGCAGATACATGTACGCTATGCGTACCTTTTGTTGTAATTGTGGTGAATTGATCGAAATATAATTTTGAACTTATAGTTTTTAGCACGTTTAATAAAGCAAGTGTCTTGCAAATTGTTTTATTTTATTTTATGCTAATGTGTATGTGGCTGATTTGTTGTCATGCATGTATCCAATTTATCCCTATGAAACGTCCTCCAATTCTTTATTTTGAGAAGCGATCATTGTTGTATATTTATCCCACCCCTTTGCAAAATTCAAAATGGCGGATCTATAAGGGCAAAATAAAATTTAATTTGGACCCCTGTCACGTGACAGAGCACGCATTCTAGGTATATTATACACCCATTGAACTCTAAGTAAACTGGAACGATAACTCGATGGCGTATCATGAAGCCAAAAATGGCGGACATGGGGGCCGCCATGCACGTCAATCCCAGTCCCTTTTACTGTATAACCGAGAGAAAATGAAGCTGAATTTGGTGAACTGGGTTGCAAAAACAGCTTGAAATCAAACAAAAACTAAACTTGTTAACCACTTTTAGGCTTAAATCAAATTCCAATATACCGTAGAGTAGGTGAACACTGACATGACGAGTAAAAACAAGGAAAACAGTAAAAATATAAGCTCTCAAATGAAAGTCAACAATATGCAACCAAAATTGCCATTGGTTTGGACGAATATAAAGAAAATACATACGAAACCCAGGTTTAAAATGAAGAGGTTGTTTATAAAAACAGTTGGGTTTTAAATTTTTAAATTTTCAGTAGGAAAAAAACAACAAAATGCACTTTACCGTGTGTTATTACAGCTCTGGAATTACTCTTCGTATCGAAAAATGTCAGATTTAGCATTTCCACAACTAAAACTTGAGTTAAAGCTATAATTTAGCATGATCTTATTACTAATTCTTGGCAAGACAACCTTCAAACGTTTGAGATAACAAAGAAAAATAAGAGAAACCTGCATTTTCCGTACGAGTTTCGGACTCGAATTTTGCTTTTGTTCGGCAGATATTTCGTCATTCAATCCATTTTCGTGTGTAGAAACTGTTCAGGTACAAGGCTAATAAGCCCAATACATACTATCTTCTTCGTTATCATCTATAAAAAAACTTTAGGTCTAAAAAATGGTTGTTTTTTGCAGCGAGTTTTCAGTTTTTCATTGTACGTGCCGCTCATAGGTGCTGTTGACGTCAGACGTGCAATGGCGACCCCCAGCGGCCGGAAGTTTGACTTCACCCAATCATAGGGCCTTCCTTATGGAGTTAGCGTTCCAGTTTATTTAGAGTTCAATGTATACACCACATTCAGCCTTCGATTCAGGCTCGATTCGCCACGAATTACGCCTGATGAAATGCCTGCACTGCAGCTAGCCTGACCCCACCACTGTCTAGAAATTGGATATGAAATCGCAAGCAAAAAGTCACGTGATTGAAACCTAGTAAAAAATTATTTTTGTGCAAATTTAAAAAATTACAAAATTTGCACTTTATTTCATTTTTCTGCACTGAATTACACTAAAATTGCACTCCTTTCAGCCAATCTGAATTGAGAAATTTTTTCATGCATATTATTAACATATTAAATAAATTGAAATATCCTGAAAACGTAGAAAGAAAGATACGAAAAAAATGTAAAGGATCTTGTATTACAATTTTATGAGTTCTTTCAAATAAATTAGACAAACTTAATTTTCGTGCCCAATGACCTTTGACAGTACAGACGGCCGAGCCACAGGCGAGGGAGTTGTAAAAAAGACCGAAGGCTGACTGATTGTACTGACCAAGTAAACTGAAATGAATAAATCGTTTATTATATAGCTATTTAAAATTTTTCGATACTTATTCTACCAAAATTAGTGTAAAAACCGTAGAAATTCACGCCAGCAAAATCCAAATCCGGGGCAACGCTCGGAATACGAAAAAAGACGGACCGAGGTCCCGGATACGCAGTTTTACAGGTGGGACCGTGCGTTGAGCAATAAATATTCAAGATATTACAACAACCTCGTCCCCAGGGCATTTTGCCTCCACGTTGGGAGGTCGGCGAAAATGGCCCTGGCATCGCCTGGTCGATTCTATAATCGGATTGGCCGGTTTAAAAACTTGATTAATTCAGATACATTGTAATTTATTCATCAAAATATGAATTGCAATAAATCCACTCTGCGAAGTTCATCCAAAGAATTGTAACGATAGCTTTGGTTAAAGTCAAGTACAACATTAGATATATGTTTCTTCCCGACATTTAAATGTATCCTGGATAATCGTGGGGAGTATCATGATGAATAATGCTAGCCAGTTGCATTTGTATAAAGGTTCACATGAGTGATTCGGCAGAGCGTTAAATATTTTTTATTTATTATTCATGTATACGTATTATACAAAAACGAAACACAAAGACCGCATAAATTTTCTTGCCAAAACACCCCAAAATTCTGGGTGTCACGTGACCAGCCGATGCCAGGGCCATTTTCGCCGACCTCCCAACGTGGAGGCAAAATGCCCTGGGGACGAGGTTGGATATTACAAATCTATTTAATTACTTTTTTTTAACCATATGCCTGCCACCCTGTGGCTTCCTCGTAAGATGGTGGAGGGTCGTTATAAAGCTGACACGGGTACGGAGCAGGCTGTAGGCCATATTCAGGCATCTGGGAAGCATTTGCAGGCGGAGATGGTTCTGCGTTGCAGGCATGCGGGTCGAAGGCAAACCACATGCTATGCACATCAACTGGATTGTAATGACCGTTTTCATATTGCATAGATGTCGATGACACATCGGCGCAAAGCAAAAGCTTCCAGCCATTCTGTCGAAACCCTTCAATGATTTTACAAAGAAAGTTCTGAGAACATATGTTATCGACTGTGAACCCTCCTGCCCAAAACCTGCCAGCCATCTTCATTTGGCAGACACTACCAAAGCTTAAAATCATCTCCTTTTCTTCTTGGACTCTTAAAAGTGACTCTGACGCGGTACGCTTGAAAAGTTGGATCATTTCAGGCGGCATGTTGATTAACCGAAACATATCCATGTGACTGAGGCTCAGACACATCATTGGACAAGGTTTAGGGCGGCCTTGTTGAAAGATTAATACGGACTTGTCGGTAATCCGCCGGTTGACCGTGTTACATATGGCTGCGATGTTACGCCAGCCTCGCTCTTGCATCGCTTCGAGAATTTTCAGCACAAGGTAGCGAGCCATAACGGATTCTTCGCCCTCGGAATACCAAGGGGTACCAGATAGGTTAAACTCCCAGCTGCCTTTGCAATCCTTTTCTTGTTTGATTACGCCATGTGACTTAATCACATTTCGTATCATGGCAACGACCTCGCTCGGGGCGTTGATCACGTGTAAGCGATTTTGTTTGGTAAGGCTGATGGTACAGAACGGTGGTGATTCACCAGGGCTGATAGTTGGATCGTAACGGAAGAAAAGCGAATCTGCAGAGCGATTGAGATTCACGTTGCAGTAGTAAGCCCATTGGGAACGATGAAGTGTAGAAATAATATTCTGCAATAGGACTCTCGCCATTATGGATTGTTGTTCAGGCGCCTTTCACGGTTTACCAAACAGCTTTATTTCAAGCATACCATCCGTCTTACTTTCACTTCGGATTCCACGGCTCCACGAGCTACGAATGGTTTCTTTAAGTGGTTCTTCTAACTGAGACGGGAGGTTGATAATCTGTAATTTGTTGGCGTTGGTCAGACCAATGCAAACGTAGGGAAGGCTGGAGAATTCAGGCGAAGATTTCTCGAAGAACAGAGTGCTTTGGTCGTATCTTGCAGTAAGATCAGCCGAGGCGGTGATTCTCCAACCGATTCGAGATAAATTCTGGAGTATCTTACATATCATCTGCCGGGCCTGTTTGAAGATGTCGGCATTCAAAAACCAAATGCAACCAAAGGGATTACCAGAAAGCTTAAATGACCGGGCTAAGGCACACACTACCTTTTCCGCTGAAATACCAGGAGTCCAAGCTTCGCGAATGGCTGCTCGGATTAAAGTCAACCCTGCATGGTCAGCGCGAAGGTCTACTGTGATACGATCGTTCAGTTGGAACGACACACACATGGTTGAAAATTCAGGATTTACCGCGAGGAAAGGAACAACGTTGTCCGTAGTACTCATTGTGATATAAACTGTTTTAACACAAAAAAACAAACGGTTAGGCGGTTAATTCACTAAACGGATATATGCTACAACAGTTTATAGAATATTCTGTGCGTGTTTTTATTGGTTGTTGTCCATGATATATCATATGACATATATGTTAATATTTATTATTAACAAATAAAACATAAAGCTCCGTGCATATGTACTCTTATAATTAGGTATCAACACGAAAGAAGTTGAGTAGAGGTATGAGACGATAGCCGAGTGCCTTTACACTTTTTTCGTGTTCAAATGACGTCAAACGTACCTTTATAAGAGCACATATGCAAAGGAGCGGTAAGTTTTATTTGTTTTATAAAATAATAAGACTGAAAGTAATATAAAATAATAAAACTAAAAGTGAGGTAGTTTTGGAATTTGGCGGGCTTTTCCGACCAGTTGACGCCATCTACGTCATTTTACGTCATTCATGATCTCTGTTCTCTTATAAATGCAGGGAACCCAGCCAATCAGAGCGTGTGTGGAGGAGACCTTAATTTTATAAAGGACCATGACGCATGCATACGACGTAATTAAGCACGTCAGCTAACTTGTTTTCGTCTTATAAACATGTCTCAAAATCCGGCAACAGTTCCGGATATAAAAGCTAGACGTTTATATTTTTATTGTGTAAAACAAGGACCGGTGACTGTACATACAGCAAGAACTAACATTTACTCTGCTATAAGTTGGCTAGTTTACGTAGTTTGACGGCTTTAGCCTAATTTACTATAAATATCACTATACAGATATAACAATCGAAATATAGTAAGGTTAGATATACTGCCGAAACAGAGAACGTAGGAGTCTAACGTTTCGAGCGAAGGCCCTTCGTCAGAGAGAAAGGGCCTTTGCTCGAAACGTTAGAATCCTACGTTCTCTGTTTCGGCAGTATATCTAACCTTACTATATTTCGATTGTTGTTTCAACAGCACGCTACTTTTATTTCACAAAACAGATCACTGATCTATATGTATAGGATAAAGCCCGAGAAGGAGGGATTTATGATATAAAGACCCAAGGACGCGCGAAGCGTCCGAGGGCTTTATATAGCATAAATCCCGACGTTCGAGGGTTTTATCCGACTTAAATGATTATTGAGGAGGTTTTCCAACAAAGTTTTGTCTATTTTTTCTACCTTGGACAAAGATTTTCCTAGGTTTTTTCTTCATTTATTTTCTAATTAGTATTCATAGGGTTGTATGCTATATACACCAGTATGGAATGTAGAGGCTGTGCACCGGACATGTCCGGTGCACAGCAACGGGAAATGGTGCACAAACTGGTGCACAAAAATGCAAAATAGCAATTATTGGTGCACACGAAAAGTGGTTATAAACAGCGGTGCACAAGCTAAGTTATAAACGGTAGAGACATTGAGACAATGCCACTGACTGATATGATAACTATTATAGTGTAAAAAAGCTGTGTTGTTTCTGCTCCTAATAATGGACTTCATTAATTATTTTGAGCTGAATTGTTAATTTTAATTTGGTTATTTTGACATAAACAACTTAAACAAAGAAATAAAGACCAAACAAACATGGGAATTAATAGACCAGACTGACCTTCAGAATTCTGTAAATTCTTCCCCCAAAATGCAGGAAATGGCATTTCAGAGTCTAGATTTCAAAAATTTTCGCGGGGGAGCATGCCCCCAAACCCCCCTACACGAGCTACACCCTACATAGTTATCATGCCTGCAGCGCTAAAATTGGCAACCCCATCCTTTCCATGCTGGTGCCACCACTAACAGTCAAATGCCTGTTGGTGCACATGGACAAATCTATATCCTAGTATTGGTGCACAAATATACAGGATAAGCTGATGTCCGGTGCACAAAAGATGGACATTCCATACAGGTATATACAACCCTCGCAAGAACAAAGAAAACCGACTCAATAATTATTTAAGATACAGATATAGTCGTCTCTCTTTGATATTTATTAAAGTCAAATTGTAGTCTGCGAAGCAGACTGCTGCTCGACCGCACACTTCAGGAATAGTAACATATAATAATATCAAATAATATTTTATATAGCTAAATATTAAGGACACTAAAAGATCGCCATGCAGTTAGCCGAGTTAGGCCGCCAGTTTGGCTTGAGAATAATACTTTTAATGAATTTATTATATATATAACAAAGGAAAAAAACTTGACAAACTTTACTAAGCTGAAAACACTATTAACATAGAAAAACATCATATAAATGTTACCTTTAACAAATAATGCTGATTGCTGAAGTCTGTCTTTCAGCTGTGGTTGGGATATAACATAACACAAGTACTTATATTACGTGCATATAGTCATGGTGACGTCAATTCCGTTTCAGCTTTCCGGTGGTCAGTGGTCACTGCAGTGTTTCCACTTTGCCGGAAATTTCTTGATTCTCAGGAAATCCTGACTCGAAAAGGAAATTTTCAGGATGACTTAAAATCTCAGGAAAATCAGGAAATCTCAAAAAATCTAAGTAGATCGAGAAAATTTTAAAGAACTTTTAACTTTTCAACGTGCATTTTTTGGAATTTTTGGCTTTCTGTTCATTACTGTCGGAGGGAGGGGTAAGGATACAAATAGTGTGGTGATAGTTGAGTTCGCGGGCTCTAGGGACTGGGCCTTGGGTGTTCTCTCTTAAGGTGGATTTCCATTCAGTGCTTTTTGTCGCGCGATCGACGATTTGCGATCGCTTTCTTTTGAATTGTGGGCTCTCGACTGGATCCGTTCCACCCGAGGGCTTAAGCTGAATTCCCATTCAGTGCATTTTGTCGCGCGATCGACTTTTCTCGATCGCTTTCTTTTGAAATGTGTGTATTCAACCAAAGCTAATGAAATGCGTTCCGCTTGACAACCCACAATTCAAAAGAAAGCGATCGCAAAAAGTCGATCGCGCGATAAAATGTACTGAATGGAAATCCACCTTCATGAGACAAAGAAAGCGATCGCAAAAAGTCGCTCGCTCGACAAAAAAAGTTGAATGGAAATCCGCCTTCGTGGATTGCTTATGAAAATATGAATATGTATTTTACAATTGCTAAAATACAGCCTGCGAGCAGGCTCATTTGGCCCGATATATTGGGTGGGTTTGTGAAAAGATATCACGTGATCGATAATGTCAAGGAAATTTGAAGGAAATCGAAATAAAATATCAGGAAATATCAGGACAACAAACAGGAAATCTGGATTTCGGTTCAGGAAGCACCGAGGGTCAGTAAAGACCTACTTAATATGAAGGAGTTTTCTGATTGGCTACAAGCAACCAATCACATTGTTGATTATCAATTCGTGTCCATGCTCCTTGCTGATTGGGGTTAGGGGAAGTCAATCATAAGCCTTCCTTAGTATAGAGCGTTTTCTCTCACGTGATCGGTGGCCCCATTGGGGTGGTGAAACAATACGAAATATTTGAATAAGAAAGAGCTAATTCCCATACCACTACACCAATATGGCCGCCATTTCATTGTTTTGGTACACCAATATGGCCGCCGTGATGTAATAATTAGAATAATAATTAGAAACGAAATGAAAAAAACAACAAGGAAAATCTTTGTCCAAGGTGGAATAAAAAGACAAAACTTTGTTGGAAAACCTCCTCAATAATAAATTAAGTCAGATAAATCCCTCGGACGTTGGGATGTATGCGATATAAAGCCTCCTCGGGTCTTTATATAGCATACATTCCTCGTTCTTGGGATTTATCTATTATATATTATATATATATATATATATATATATATGTGTGTGTGTGTGTGTGTGTGTGTGTGTGTGTGTGTGTGTGTGTGTGTGTGTGTGTGTGTGTGTGTGTGTGTGTGTGTGTGTGTGTGTGTGTGTGTGTGTGTGTGTGTGTGTGTGTGTGTATAGCCTGATGCAAACACGAGAGTGAGTTGGGAGAATTCGAAAGTATAAGACAAGGGTTTAGATAAGTACTTTCAAATTCTCCCAAACTCACTCAAGTGTTTGGATCAGGTTATATAAACACAGAGCGTCCATTTTCTGTTTATATATAACAGTGTTTGCATAGCCTGATAACCGACAGTAACTGACCAATCACAGCATGCGTAAAACCTATTTTATAAAGTACTCCGTACAGTTCTATAATAACACTATGATCAAAGGTTCATCAATAAAAGTGTTTATCGTACAGAAATGTTTGCATCAACGGACATAGTCATTACCCGAATACTGCTTAATACTTGCGGTAGACAAATAAAAGTCCAAATCCGTCTCCCTTTTCACAACGATAGCGGAGTAACTTTCGCCTTCGAGTTGTACTGCAAATTCTCCCATCGGGATGTCACCTTTCTTTAGTAGCAAAATTTCATTTGTTAGACGTTCCGAGAGTTTATAACGCTTTGAAACTCGCTCGACCAACCCGTCAAAGTCTTCGTAAGATATTCCTTTTAGAATTTTTTCATGACTTTGGGCTGCTATGGCATAACTCTGCGGAGGTTTTTGAAGCTGCTCTTCTGGCTCTTGACAGTCCTCTTCACTACTTGGGCAGACAACAACTTGCCCCTTGAAGATTGGTCTGGCGTCCTCAACCTTCTTCTGGCTGTCTGAGTTGTTATCGTAGCCAAATGGGTCATACCATGTATGGCGAATTAATGATATGAGAGCTCCCATTTTTGTGATGAATTTTATATTCTGACTGTTATATCAGTATAGCAACGTATCACTGACGAACAGAAACAAATCGACGTACTAGCTATGCAGTTAACACGACAACTTTGCAATGACTCAAGTTAAAGACGGATTAAGTCAATTCAGTTGACTTGAAACTGAAATGGAAAGTGAATATACACGGTAATTGAAGGCAAAAAAATGAAAGCGAATGAACGGAGTAATAAAATTAATTACAGTCAAAATGAAAATGCCTTGAGTTCGCACTTCCGCTTCTGTAGTTGGCTTGTGTATTACTATATTTCTGTATAGCCGCTACTAAAGCGCGAGGAAAGTCTAGCGATAAACTGAGTCGCCAATTCTTGATGTATATTCGTCTGTTTGGTATCGATTTGAAATAAACATCTATTGTATTATGATTAAATGCCATTTAAGAATAAATTATACTATTTATGTAAAACAATTTTTTTTTTTCTCAGGCTTCGGCAGCGGCAGCGGCTACAGAAATACAGTAATACGTGCAGAAGAAGAAGTGACTGACTCCATTTTGACTGACTCCGTACTTCCTTTTTGACCTTTTTATGTCACATTTAATCAAGCTTGCATAACAGTATAATTGTTTCTTATTCGCTTCGTCTTCATGAGGAAGACTTATTCTCAAACTCATTAATATTTCATGAAGCAAAACCAAAAGAAATTAATGTTTAATCAGTGCTTTGAAATCGGAGGAAAAGTACTAGTACTTTGAAATAATGCAAAATATGTTTTCAAAGTCTTGGGACTTTGAAATAAGGCAAATTATATTACGTTTCAGAGGTATCTTCGGAGTTTTGAGTTTGAGAAGTCAGTTCAAATACTCGACGTCGGACTTTACTGGGATTACAAAGCCCTCGTTCATTAAAAAGGCTCGCCTTTGGCTCGCCTTTGGCTCGCCTTTGGCTCGCCTTTGGCTCGCCTTTTCAAAAAGCACTCGGACTTTGAAATCCCGGTAAAGTCCTCCGTCTCGTATTTGAACTATCACAAGGAAATTAGTCACCATGTCTACTCTGTGGTTTTATATCTGATAAAGAAACCTCCTAATTTACATAAACTTTAGCTTTGATTTTCTTGGCTTAGACAACGTTGTTTTTCAAAATTACTACGCCAATGAACTTACCAAATGTGTCGTTTTTGAAGCTATTTTAAACATTCGCAATACGTGCTTTATACTCGGCTATCGCCTTTTAAATCTGATAAAACACTGCTGCTCATGATTTAATTTAAATATTCACTTAATTCAGTTGACTAGTAAAATAAAAAGTGAATATATATACGCGTTGGCCGAGGCAATGAAATGAAAGCGAATGAACGGAGTCATAAAATTAATTAAGACTTCTTCCTTTTTATGTCACATTTTCCTGTTGTCAAAAAAAAATGAAAGTCACTACTCGCGAATAAATAGTGCTGAAAGGAACTGAAATAGAACATAAAAACGTTGTTTGTGTGTTTCGTGATCATAGCGAAGATTTAATAAATTAATTAGTCTTCGCGAAGACGATTTAAAAAATCTTTTTATTAAGGATGGGCTTACAAAATATATAATAGACTAATTATATATATATATATATATATATATATATATATATATATATATATATATATATATAAATTCATTAATAATTCATGAGTTTTGCAGCCAATCCAATTTCAGTAATTACGTCACATGTATACCTGTAAACCCCATACAAACCACTAGTGCTTGTAACTAATTAGCATCGCAATATGATTATCCCAAAGGGATTTTTACTATTTATTCATTTCACAAGTTGTTTATTCGGCTCGTGATTGTATAATTCAATACAACACGGCCGCTCGTGTTGTAAACATTACTTAAAACACTCATTAATAATTCATGAAGAAAACACAAAAGAAATCATGACCGTGAAGGAGGTTGTATATCTGATACAAACCACACGTGGTTGTATATCAGGTCACTATCTCCGCTCTAAAACATTGAAATTGACCTTTTTCTGAATTAATCTGAACAAATATTACTCATATTAACATCAAAGACTCGGCGTGTTTTGCTGTTTACAACATTGTCCGTGTTGTATCGAATATATAACCACTCGCCTTCGGCTCGTGATTGTATATTCGATACAACACGGTCGCTCATGTTGTAAACATATATATATATATATATATATATATATATATATATATATATATATATATATATATATATATATATATTACTAATGCCCTTTATCCATACATCTTTATATTGTTTTCGGTACTTTTAGAAGTTAAAACACTCCGCATGTGATATGACATTTGTCGATGACATAAGTTTCAGTATTATTTCTGTTCAAATAGATTCAGTTGTGTTTTGAAATGGTCCTTGACAAAAACATCTTTCTTGTTTTCGGAATATAACGAAGACTGTTTTCCGGTTTTGATGTGATTGATGGCCAGTCGTATATATATAAATCGTTACAAAAGTTGAATAACATGGCAAATCATATATGGCAGTCAATATGGCAAACATAGTTTACAAAGCAGATAAAGCTGTCGATGTTATCAAAAAGGGAATAGATGTCTTTAGCAAACTTCGAGAAAGTTTTAAAATCAGCAAAGAAACAAGAGAGTCGTCCAAACAATGCCAGGAAGAAATAAAAGCGTTGAAATTCAAGAGTTTTAAAGAAACATCTTCGTGCAAGTGTGCTAAGGGAATTCCGAAAGAAAACTTCGGGGAATTTGCTGGCAGGTTGCAGGCGAGATTTAAATTTCCGGATGAAATAAAAGAATCTATCCTAGATGGTCTATATGCTGCCGAAAATAAGGAAGTTGTGAAAGATTTCCGCTTCAAAGATGGTAAGGGGGATATTCACCATGCGCGTTTCGTCACGGTCAAGAAAGGAAACGAAATTGACCTGGCGTATGCTGTATACTCTTTGTCTTTTGAGCTTTCAGAGAAGGAGATTGAAAACACGTCTCTGTCATGGTTTCTTTATATGATTCCCTGGCAAGAAGTGGTCATTACAAAAGAACCACAAAAGCTCAACGATAAAGAAATGGATAAGTTCAGTCAGTGGTGTTTGGTCAAGTTGTACGACAGAGTGCAAGAATAATGATGTGGTGGTCAATTAGAGCCAGCCGAACACGACTAATTTAATAGTTTACTCTTTTTTTAATGTTAAATTTAAGTTTGTGTTGATGAACTAAATATAGACACACAAAGTATAAGAACAGTTAAAATTCGTGAATTTTATCGTAGTTAATTAATAGTAGTATTGTCAAAAAACAAACAAACTACATTTCGTGGGCAAACACTAGAGCTTAGGAAACATGTACAAAGAAAAGCACACATAACTAATAATTTCGATTCTAACCATGAGCTGTTAGATAGATAGAGTAATTTTATTTTG
This sequence comes from Corallium rubrum, assembly GCA_964035015.1. Classification (NCBI taxonomy): domain Eukaryota; kingdom Metazoa; phylum Cnidaria; class Anthozoa; order Scleralcyonacea; family Coralliidae; genus Corallium; species Corallium rubrum. The sequence goes on from OZ036004.1 coordinate 3,013,817, forward strand.
CCACGCTTACATCATCAGCAAAAGCTGGTTTCCATGATGGGCGTGTATAACAACATGAACAAAATTATATTATTTACAAATCAAGAGTTAAGTAGTAAGTATAAGAGTAATTTAAATATTTACATGAGTATGTAAATTAGTATAATTAGTGGGAAACATAAGTAGCGATTTTTCGTTGAAAACATGGAAAAGATTTACTCTCTCTTATGTTTGCTAGTAGGGAGTTCCATATGGAGGCTCCGTCGAACATAAGACTCCTTTTCATACTGTTTGTGCATGGTTGTGGCAAACAAACTGTAGTAGAGCTGTCGCGAAGATTGTGATTCAAAACTTCTTTTTGAAAATAAAGAGGTCATTGAGACACTTTGATCCCATGTCGTTTAATATTTTGAACGTAGCCTGCGAATACAGCCGCGCGCCTCACATCGGGCCATCGGTTTGCTGTTTGTACCCCAGCGCAAATCGGTCTCTCTCGGGGGTCCAATTTGCGCCGGGCGCCCGATGTGAGGCGGCTGTATTCGCAGGCTAGGGGCTCCCTCAGTTAGCTTGGGCGGTCTGTTCCAGCCTGCGAGCCTCGCCTTGGCCAAAGAGCTTGGTTTTTCCAATTCAAAACTGCCCCAAAACTGCCCCACTCTAGATTCTCAAAGTTGGTGGCGCCAAATCTCAAGTTATTGATATTTTTGTCGAGTTAATGGTAGTTCAAGGTATTGTTGAAGCATTTACGATATAAATCGAGTATTTCTGGCAATCTGTGAAAGTTATTTGATTTCCCAAACGAATTGAATGCATTTTAATGTCAAATGAAGGTGAATTCGTGAGTGTAGTGTAAACGTTCGCCACATGCATGGCCAATGCTTCATGATTCTCCGTTGACGTTTCTCTGAAGATGATTCTGAAATAGTTATTTGCCAGGAGTATTTTACGCTTGAATGATGTCATATTTTCATGTGTCTATCTTCGGTTTCTGTTCTCAACAAAAAATGAAAGTCACTACTCGCTGTTCCTGGATTGCCATTTATTATTACCTCCGCCAGGAGCCGTTGTTTTTACAATTACACTTTTATAATGTCTGTCTGTTGCTTTATCTGTTTGTTTGTTTGTTTGTTTGTTTGTTTGTTTGTTTGTTTGTTTGTTTGTTTGTTTGTTTGTTTGTTTGTTTGTTTGTTTGTTTGTTTGTTTGTTTGTTTGTTTGTTTGTTTGTTTGTTTGTTTGTTTGTTTGTTTGTTTGTTTGTTTGTTTATTTGTCTGTCTGTCTGTCTGTCAGTCTGTCTGTCTGTCTGTCTGTCTGTCTGTCTGTCTGTCTGTCTGTCTGTCTGTCTGTCTGTCTGTCTGTCTGTCTGCCTGCCTGCCTGCCTGCCTGCCCGGTCTGTCTGTCTGTCTGTCTGTCTGTCTGTCTGTCTGTCTGTCTGTCTGTCTGTCTGTCTGTCTGTCTGTCTGTCTGTCTGTCTGTCTGTCTGTCTGTCTGTCGCCAGGATATCTCAAAACGTATTGCACCGATTTTCATGAACGTTTGCAGAAGGGTTGGCCACAGACCAACGACCAATCCATTAAATTTTGGTTGAATTTAGTCAAAATTTGAATGAGAAATCAATACAAATCTGACCGCAAGATTCTCCGCGTAGAAGAAATACTTGATTGCGCTCATTATCCTTATTTTATGCAAATATTTTTGGATAATTTTGGTGCATGTGTTGGTTTCGTGACCAGCTAGCCTGGTTGGAGGGATGGCCACAGGATAAATGGCTCGTTTTCTTTTTTAACATCTAGAGTAACCTTCTAGTTAAACAATACTTCATCTCTGTCAGGATATAAATAAAATTAAAAAACAACTTTCTCTTGTCGATGACACAAGTTTTGTATAGGTAATAGCATGGTTTCGAGTGCAATTTGGAAAAAACATGCACAAGTGAGTTTTTCAAAGACTATCAAAATTGCACGAGTCCAAAGGATGAGTGCTATTGGAGGTCTTTGAAAAACTCACGAGTGCGTGGTTTTTTCAAATTGCACGAGAAATCATGCTATTACTTATTAATAATATACATGAAAAAATTTATCATAAAGAGAATCTTTCTAATCAAAATGCCTTGTTCAAATAACATACATGAAACAAAAAATTAACAGGAAGAGCTTTTTTCTAGTAAAAAATGATTTTTGTGCAAATTTAAAAAATTACAAAATTTGCACTGTATTTCATTTTTCTGCACTGAATTACAAATTTTTTCATGTATATTATTAACTATATTATTGTTCAAATTATAAACTGATATATTCAAGTTGTGTTTCGACATGGTACTTGACAAAAATATCTTTCTCATTTTCGGAATATAACAAAGACTGTTTTCGTTTTGATGTGATTGAGTGATTCTGGCTGTATATAAATAAATCCTTTCAAAAATTGACGAAAAGGTGCAAAGCTGCCGACAACTCAACATGCCAATCATAGCTGATAAAAATACAGGTGTCGAAATTATCAAGAAGGGAATAGATGTCTTTAGCAAACTTCGTGAAAGTTTTAAAATCAGCAATGAAACAAGAGAATTGTCCAAACAATGCCAGGAAGAAATAAAAGGGATGAAATTCAAGAGTTTTAATGAAAGATTTTCGTGCAAGAGTGCAAGAGGAATTTCGAAAGAGAACTTCGGGGAAATTGCTGGCAGGCTGCAAACAAGATTTGAACTTCCGGATAAAGTAAAAGAATCTATCCTAGATGGTTTATATGCAGCCGAAAATGAGGAAATTGTGAACGATTTTCGCTTCAAAGATGGTAAAGGGGATATTAACCATGCGCGTTTCGTGACGGTCAAGAAAGGAGACGAAATTGACCTGGCGTATGCTGTGTACACTTTGTCTTTTGAGCTTTCAGAGAAGGAGATTGAAAACACGTCTCTTTCATGGTTTCTTTATATGATTCCCTGGCAAGAAGTGGTGATTACAAAAGAACCACAAAAGCTCAATGATAAAGAAATGGATAAGTTCAGTCAGTGGTGTTTGGTCAAGTTGTACGACAGAGTGCAAGAACAATGACGTGGTGGCCAATTAGAGCCAGCCGAACACGACTAATTTAGTTTACTCTTTTTTTATGTTAAATTTAAGTTTGTGTTGATGAACTAAATATAGACATACAAAGCATAAACAGTTAAAATTCGTGACATTGAAAGGGACTACATTCGTTAGTACACGCAAAAGGTATACAATAGTCAGTGCATGTGTGAATCTCGCGTGTCGTGATTTACGTGGGACTCAAGTGGGATTTGTGTGGGACTCACGCGAGCACTAACTCACAAAATTTAGACAAAAAAATGTAGACATATTATTGTGAAATATTAAAAATCTGAGTGTGTCATTTGTGGTGTATGTCCCTTAACATCATTGCACGAGTGAATCTCGGTGCACGTGTAGATCGTGATGAAATTTAAAAGAATAAATAGTTCTCAATTAGGAAAATGCTTCTTCGTTAATTTTATCGTAGTTAATTAATAATAGTATTGTCAAAAACAAACAAACTACATTTCGTGGGCAAGCACTAGCGTTTAGGAAACATGCACAAAAAAAGTACACATAACTAATAATTTGTAACCTTACTCCATCCGATAAAACCTCAGTAGCTCAATGGTTAGAAAAGATTGGGTTGTTGTAGCCTGCGAATACAGGCGCCTCAGCGCAAATCGGTCTCTCTCGGGTCAGGGCCGCCGCGGCCCAGAGAACCTGTTCGCAGGCTAGTGAAGGAATTTTCTAAGTCCGCGATCATTACCACTCAGCGGTATAAAATCCAACATGGCGGCTTCAGACGGTAAGTTTTTATATTTCAGTGAATCTATTTCTCCGTTTTATATTTCTCGTTTAATGAAATCACCGTTTAACTTATGTAGATGAAATGATAAGAAAGAGACTCCTTATTGATGGGGAAGGAGCTGGCGATGATCGAAAGATTCAGAACTTACTAAAGACATTTCTTAAATGGTGCAATAATACGGACGGCTCCGAGGAAGAAAAGTAAGGATGTAGTTTAGCCGCTATACTTCGGATGGCGTTATTTGTGTCGGGTTCAGCACTGCGCCAAGAGGCGTATTGAACTTCACTGCGCATCTTAGTAATCCCACAAGCTTCTCCAAGGCCATGAATATGATAAATTCTGAGAATTTTGTCCACTGACAAATTTCCTTAGAAATTTCCTTTTCGTAGGAAATTTTGAAGAAATGAAGGAAAATTGAAAGCACTGTCCAGCATTTGGGGTTCTGAGCATAGAGAAGTCTCCCCCTGTGCATAGAGAAGTCTCTCTTTGGGGAATTGTTTAAACATGTGTAGTTGCAATGTTGCATGCTTTTTTTTCTTTTTTGTAGGAATGCATTGTACAATAAAATGCTTATTACATTATCTCAGTGTGATTTTAACATGAGTAAATCTTTACAAGTCTACAAGATGAATGAGCAAGAGATGAAAAATTATAAGAAACTTTATGAGGAAATTGGTAAGAGAGCATTGAAACCTAACCAAGGATATGGTTATGGTTCATTATTATACCATATTATACTATTATATAATACCATACCATACCATACTATACTATACTATACTATACCATACCATATATACCATGCTGCATATGGTATAGTATATATAGTATATACAGTATAGTGTATATGCAATGGAATGGAATGGTATAGTATCAGTATGTAGGTGTAGTATATAGGTATCAGTATACCATACTGTACTATACCATACCATACTAATATATATGTAATGTTTACAACACAAGTGGCCGTGTTGTATTGAATATACAATCACGAGCCGAAGGTGAGTGATTGTATATTCAATACAACAAGGACGCGAGTGTTGTAAACAACTTGTGAAATGAATAAATAGTAAAAATCCCTTTGGGATATTGAGATGCTAATTTGCTAATTAGTTACAAGCACTAGTGGTTGTATCCGAAGAGTATACATCCACTAGTGGTTGTAACTAATTAGCATCATTGGTTTTAGTTTGTATGGGGTTTACAGGGGTATACATGTGATGTAATTGGACTGTACTGTACATACCATACTAATATATATATATATATATATATATATATATATATATATATATATATATATATATATATATATATATATATATATATATATATATATATACTAGATCACACTATTCCATACCATAGCAAACCAAACCAAACCAAAGCATGCAAATCATAGCACACCAAACCATGCCATACCACATTGCCCCATACTATACCATATCATATTGCTACATATATATATATACCATACCATACTATACTATACCATACCACACCTTACCAAACCAAGACACACCATTGCCAACTCTTTCCTAACCAGTACTACCGTGTACAACATTACTGTAATCATTAAACATTAAACAAAGGTATTTTTCTGTACAGGTCAAAGTATAAAGAAAGCCAACGACCAAATAGCAGGATGTAAGAAAGAGTTAGAAGAAGCGAAGACCATAAGAAAGAATAGACAAGGTAAAGATGTCAAAATATTTTAAATTATGTAATACAGTTTCACAGTATTTTTAAGGAAGCATGATTTTTGCTTTTAGAATACGATAGTCTTGCTAAAGTCATTGCTAAACAACCAAACAGAAAAGAAACAACCAAGTAAGCATGGTAATTTTTCTGTAACTTGTTTTGTATATAATAATTAAACAGTGCATGCTAAAGATTGATGCATGTAATAAGAAAAGTATCAAGTGATAGCCTTATTTGTTTAATACAGGCAGATTGAGAGCCTAGACAAGGAGCTCCAGTCAATGAACGAAACACAAGGAAGTCTTGCCACAAAGGTTTGTAAAAATTGTCACCATAATTGTTAACTTTATTTAGTTAACATTGTATACATTTACACTGAAGTATTGTTTGTGAAGGTCCTCAATTGGTGTTGTTTGTTTGTTTTTAGCTTGAACTACGAAAGAAACAATTTCATTTGCTCATTCATACCATTCACGAACTTCAAGAAATGTTAGAAGGTACAGCATACTACATTGTAAAGTAGTCTTTATTTAAAGAAACAGGTCCCCAAATGTTGGCCAGTACCAGTAAAATACCATTAAGCACCACATAATATAAAGAAGTACCAGTAAGTGCCACACATATGGAAGAAAGCACCACATATAATATTGGTACAAGCATACAACTTAAGGCAGCCATGGCTCAGTTTCCATGGCTTAATTTAGTTCTTCAAGAAGGGCCCCTTATTAGAAAGAGGGGCTAAGTAGAGGTACATGGCTAGATAGAGAGGAGGGGAGTTAATAAAGGACATCCTTGTGATATCCTTGGACGTGTACAACTACAGTATATTGTATGCGAGTTCTGTATATATAATAAGGTGGTAATGCCAGGAGAGAATTGGGTATAGTATACAGTGGTCAGAGCATAATTTGCACTAGAATCGCAAGGTCGTGGGTTCAATTCCTGCCGGAAGGCCTGTGTAGTTGCATTTTTCGCAACTGGTCCCGGTTTGGTCTTAAAATGTATATATTCTACACTCGAATTTTCCTTCACCCAAAATCCTCAGTACACGCTATGTAATCGAGTGAAATGCCCAATATTACTTATAATATACAGTATATTGTACTTGCTTTTTATTTAGAAGATTCCAGTGGTGATTCAACTAAAGATAACCAAGCTAGCAGTTCCAGTATGGCAATGGATACTTCATGACATCCAAGTTGAACATGATCAGAAAGAAAGCTCGATTTAAAAAGAGAAAAACCCAGAAAAAAAGCTTGATGGAAAAACAGAAGTTTGAAGATTCTGGTGGGATTGCAAATGACAAGAACTGGCTTGTTTAACTAATAACTACAAATTGTTGCTATAATGTAATGTTAAAATGTAGTAAACTTAATATTTATATATAAAACGTGTAGTTTTTACAATGGAGTGATTACGCATGCGCATAATTTGAACTCCCATGGCGTCTCAGAAATCTTTTCTGAGTAATTGAGCTTGACGAACGTCCACCAAACGTCTGTTACATTACACCAAGCTCGCAAACGTACTACATGTATACGTAAAACTTAATTATCATATCACTTTAACTACATCACATGCAACGCTACCACTTATGACAATGAATTTGCAACCTTAGCTCTCCATCTGAGTCTCAGTAGCTCAATGGTTAGAGCGTCTAACTGGTCATTAGAATTTAGAAGGTTGCAGGTTCAAACCCTGTCTGGGGCTTAGAAATGTTTTCCGAGTAATTGAGCTTGATGAACGTCCACCAAACGTCTGTTACATTACACCAAGCTCACAAACGTACCACATGCACTACATGTATACGTACAACTTATCATGTCACTTCAACTACAGAGCAACATATGATTACGAATTTGCAACCTTAGCTCTCCATCTGAGCCTCAGTGGCTCAGTGACCAGTTGAGCGTCTAACCGGTTATTAGAAGGTTGCAGGTTCAACCCCTGTCTGGGGCTCAGAAATCTTTTCCGAGTAATTGAGCTTGACGAACGTCCACCGAACGTCTAAAACCAAGCTCGAAAATGTACCTACAACTTGCAAATTAAAACAACTGAAACTTTAATATTAAAATGTTGTGGGGACACCACAAGCGATGGCTAGCCCCCGTTCTAAAAATTACAAGTGAGCCCCTCTTCTTGAAAAGAGGGACACGAGACTTCAGCAACTCGTAAGCCGACTAGCTGCCAGCAATCACTCAGTACCATTCGGAAAACTTGCGTCGTGCACTGCGAGTACTTATCTGAACAAATGACAAACAAAAATTGTGGGATACCACTTTTGACGTCGCCCGTTATACGTTAAGTCTAGCGTTATATAGACCGTAAGAAACGAACTTGTTCTACAACAACGGGAGTGTTAAGGCTGATTTCCAGTCAGTGGAATATTGCGAGCGGGCGGAATTTTTCTTTGTCTTGTGAGCAGTCGAGCGGAACTAATCTAATTCAGAGCGCAAAAGACAAAGAAAAATTCCGCCCGCTCGCAAAATTCCACTGACTGGAAATCAGCCTTTAGGACTATATTTTACAGTGCACGAAACTCGACCAATAAAAGCATGCTTTAGTGTACCGCTGCGCAGTAAAGATGTGAATTTTTAAGGCGCTGCGCATCCCACAACTATTTTGCGATCACACGGACATTTTCACCCCGTCGCCACGCATGCGTTTGAAGAACTTCTATTTTAGATTACACTGATCTCAAATAACACCCGATCCGCACGTTGTACCTAATAAACTACTAGACATTATATACACATTGTATCCAGTAAGTTACTGGAAATTGTTTAATTGTAAGATGCGCCAATAACGGATTAAAACTCACTGCGCATCCCACAATCTTTGCCAAGAACTGTTGACCATAAATTAAAAACACTATTAGGGGGGTTGGTCGTGGAGGAGGTGGCTAACCCCCCCCCGACACTTTTCAAGTTAGGGTTACCCCCGGGAAATGCACATTTTTGAGGGTTAGGGTTAGGGGGTTCGGGGGGGAAGGGTTTCATTAATAACCTCTTTATTAAACAATTTCCAGTAAGTTACTGGATACAATGTGTATATAATGTCTAGTAGTTTATTAGGTACAACGTGCGGATCGGCTGCAAATAATATACTCATTATACTGGATAGAGCATCTATTGTTTCGCGCGTGGCAAAAATTGAAGTCGGAAGTGAGGCTAAAAATCTCGCGGCCACCATATCCGGTGGGACCCACAATATTGCTGAATCATAGTTTTCGCCTCTGGTTTTCGCTTTAAATGATCGGGTTTTTAACGAAAACCAGCTAAGTTTTTGTAACATGTATCTGTCGCTATGGGAGAACTTAAAAGTGGCTGTATGAAAACCAAGTGGGTCCCAACCTGAAATGGCCGCCACTAATTTATTCCGACTTCACAGCGAGCACCGGATGCTCTATCCAGTATAATGAGTCTATTATTTGAGATCAGTGTTTAGATTATTACAAATTAACGAAATAGTGGTTTATTACAAATGCTGCAATCTGGATCGTTTTCACCGGTGACCCATTGGGATGGTAAAACAATACGAAAGTATTTGAATACGTTAAAGTGCCCCTTACGTAACCTCGACATTTTTTATTGTCTTATTTGGAAGAACTTTTAAAATGATAAAGTAACTTCTTTGGGAGATTTTCGCTTTTTTTTTTGAGATATTTCATTTTGTTTGATATGCAAATGTACGGAATCTACGTCACACATGCGTTATATATCTTTGCGTTCGTCAAATAAAAACACTAAAGTATGAATAACACATGTGCGTGTTTCTCCAACAACACCAAACTTCGCGATTTTAAAAGATTTCGTTCGAGAATGAAAGAGATACACCAACTTCTTCGAGAAGTCATTATGCGTGTGACGTAAATTCTGTACATTGTGATACAAACTTGTGATACTGTGATACATTGTGTAACAAAATGAAATATCCCAAAAACAAAGCGAAAAAGAGAAAATCTTCCAAAGAAGTTACTTTATCATTTTAAAAGTTCTTCCAAATAAGACAATAAAAATTGTCGAGGTTATGGGCACTTGAAGGATGTTACACCAATATGGCCGCCATTTCATTGTTTTGGTACAATATGGCCACTATTTCATTGTTTTGGTACACCAATAGGGCCACTATTTCATTGTTTTGGTACACCAATATGGCCACTATTTCATTGTTTTGGTACACCAATATGGCCACTATTTCATTGTTTTGGTACACCAATATGGCCACTATTTCATTGTTTTGGTACACCAATATGGCCACCATTTCATTGTTTTGGTACACCAATATGGCCGCCATTTCATTGTTTTGGTACACCAATATGGCCACCATTTGATTGTTTTAGTACCAATATGGCCACCATTTCATTGTTTTGGTACACCAATATGGCCACCATTTCATTGTTTTGGTACACCAATATGGCCACCATTTCATTGTTTTGGTACACCAATATGGCCACCATTTCATTGTTTTGGTACACCAATATGGCCACCATTTCATTGTTTTGGTACACCAATATGGCCACCATTTCATTGTTTTGGTACACCAATATGGCCACCATTTCATTGTTTTGGTACACCAATATGGCCACCATTTCATTGTTTTGGTACACCAATATGGCCACTATTTCATTGTTTTAGTACCAATATGGCCACCATTTCATTGTTTTGGTACACCAATATGGCCACCATTTCATTGTTTTGGTACACCAATATGGCCACCATTTCATTGTTTTAGTACCAATATGGCCACCATTTCATTGTTTTGGTACACCAATATGGCCACCATTTCATTGTTTTAGTACCAATATGGCCACCATTTCATTGTTTTGGTACACCAATATGGCCGCCATTTCATTGTTTTGGTACACCAATATGGCCGCCATTTCATTGTTTTGGTACACCAATATGGCCACTATTTCATTGTTTTGGTACACCAATATGGCCACCATTTCATTGTTTTAGTACCAATATGGCCACCATTTCATTGTTTTGGTACACCAATATGGCCACCATTTCATTGTTTTAGTACCAATATGGCCACCATTTCATTGTTTTAGTACCAATATGGCCACCATTTCATTGTTTTGGTACACCAATATGGCCACCATTTGATTGTTTTAGTACCAATATGGCCACCATTTCATTGTTTTGGTACACCAATATGGCCACCATTTCATTGTTTTGGTACACCAATATGGCCACCATTTCATTGTTTTGGTACACCAATATGGCCACCATTTCATTGTTTTGGTACACCAATATGGCCACCATTTCATTGTTTTAGTACCAATACGGCCACCATTTCATTGTTTTAGTACCAATATGGCCACCATTTCATTGTTTTGGTACACCAATATGGCCACCATTTCATTGTTTTAGTACCAATATGGCCACCATTTCATTGTTTTAGTACCAATATGGCCACCATTTCATTGTTTTAGTACCAATATGGCCACCATTTCATTGTTTTAGTACCAATATGGCCACCATTTCATTGTTTTAGTACCAATATGGCCACCGCGCGGACCTCAACCGCAACACAGTAAAAGTGCTGTTTATGGTGTGTAAATGTTCTTCCAGCCATTTGCCTTCCGAGTTTTTCAAGCGAACGATTGTTCGAACTTTAAGCTTGTACGGACTTTGGGTATTTGTTTACATTTTTGGTCACGTGTCACTACACGTGTTTCTAGTGTCGAAAAGGTCAATAGCGAAGCAGATGACGTCAATTTCATGTTTGTCTAAGTTTACAATTTATTCTTGCATTTCCAACAAAAGAAAATGGCTCATTAGAAATCCCTCGAAATTCAATTTCGGTTTGTTTGTCCATAGTTCCTAGAAATAAAATTGTCTGGAAACGCGGCCAAAGTCTTTGTTCTAGGTTTTTGTTCGCGTTTGTGCACCTTATTTCACATTAACGCTTGCTGAACACATTGTATTTTTGGTATAATGAAGCAATCAACCAATAGCAGCGTTGCTTTATAAATATTAATGAACGTAAAACAAAAGATTGTGCACCTTATTTGCCACCCTCAACCTAAATTGTAGCTCATTGTTAACCGCATTGATGTTCCCGCGTCTCCAGACAATATAATTCTAGGGACTATGGTTTGTCGGAGTTTTGGTCTATACATAAATAGTAAATGTGCGCTTCGCTATTGTCAAAGGGACAAGTGGAGAACTCTGATATCCTAGGCAGCAATGGGTTAAAATGAGTTAAACCACATACTTTAGAAACAGAAAGCTGAATAACAAATTAATGAATGCTCCATTTTAATATTTCCCTACGCGTCTTTAATTTTCAATTTGTACAATAAATAAACCGTTACCCTCTGGAAAGTACAGTGTATGAAAGAATGGGACTATAAAAAACTCTTCGATATGTACACGCTTTCTCCAAATAAATAAACAAGCCACACCAGGTCAGAATACAAAAACTCTCGCTCTATCACACATTGATTCAGGCAGTCACAAACGTACAAAAAACCAGTGAACAAGTGAAGGAAGGGCTGATAACATTTCGTAGGGATTAAATGATTGTGAATGGAGTGAAATTATTCTCGTTAAATTATACGCACAACATTATTTTGAATTAAGAAATTTGGACGGGATATGATGGTGCTCTATATAAATTATATGTTGTTTGAATCATATTCATTGTTCGTAGGCACAGCGCTTGCTTCGTCCGTATCGGAATCAATGAGGATGGGTTGTACGGAGGAAGAAAGGGAACAGAGAGCCGGGCTTGGCTCTGGAGTGGACTGATCAGGTTTTAGATCAAAACCGGAGTTCTGTTTTGCGGCGGTGGGTGAGCGAGGCGAGAGCGGTGTGGTGGCACTAGGTGTGGTGCTAACCACGTCGATATTCGAGTCGGGCGATGCCGCCGTGGAGGTGGGGTCTGCCGAATTCCCCTCGTTGGGGAGTGAGGGCGTGATACAATAGGGGCACACGTAAGAGTCTAATTCGGTTGCCTTCTTCGCCGTGATCCCAACACACAAATTGTGATACCATTGCTCACAGGTATCGCACTGAACCCAGTCTACTTCCTCACTCGCTGGTCGTTTACAAGGACGGGCCAGACAAGCTTCGTCTTCTTCCTCCTCCTCGTCTTCGTCGTCTCCTTCAACATCGACGATGTCGTCGTGTTGTTTATGGCGAATATATTTGCGTGTTTTTCTCTCGCCTGGTTTCGCGTTCTTGTCACCGTCTTGCAATTTCTTCGTCCTTTTTCGTTTAATTTTCTCGCCAGATTTAACCGCGTTCTCTTTGTCGTTCAACTTCAGGCTCTCTTCGTTCTTTTTGCGCTTGCGTTTTTTCTTCTCCTTGTCCAGTTTCTTCGGAGTAAGAAGCTGAAACAAAAAGGATACTTGCCGTTCAGTTAAGCTATGGATGAAACGACCAAGTAATAGCAAGTACAGGGTAGAAAAATAAATAACAAACAAACATTTAAAGTATAGAAAAATTGACGACCACCACCACCATTAACAACAACGAGAACACCATGACCAAAACCATCACCACTACTATCACCAGCACCAACAGACTAGCAAGAACAACACCACCAGCACCAGCACCAACATACCACCACCAACAACAACAACATCATCATCACTAACAACATCACCACCTCCACCAACACCACCACTATTACCAACGACAACATCATCACCACCACCACCACAATCACCAGGAACATCATCACTTCCACCACCAGCAACACCACCGCTATCACCAACAACACTATCACCAACACCACCACAATCACCAGGAACATCACCACCTCCACCAACATCACCACCTCCACTATCACCACCACCGCTATCACCAGGAACATCACCACCTCCACCAACACCAACACCGCTATCACCAGGAACATCACCACCTCCACCAACACCAACACCAACACCAACACCATCACCACCTCCACCAACATCACCACCTCCACTATCACCACCACCGCTATCACCAGGAACATCACCACCTCCACCAACATCACCACCTCCACTATCACCACCACCGCTATCACCAGGAACATCACCACCTCCACCAACACCGCTATCACCAGGAACATCACCACCTCCACCAACATCACCACCTCCACTATCACCACCACCGCTATCACCAACACCACACCACCACAATCACCAGGAACACCACAGCAATCACCAGGAACATCACCACCACCAACACCAACACCGCTATCACCACTAACACCAAACCACCACCGCAATCACCAGGAACATCACCAACACCAATACCACCACCACCACCACCAACATCCAACACCACCAACCGATTCCTTAATTTAAAGTGACCTTTACAGACAGATAAATGTTTAAAACGTATAATTCAAAGGGCAAGCTGGCAAGTCTAAGGGACCGGTAAACATGCCATACTATCCAAATTTCGAACCAGTTACTTACTTGTGCCCTCTCATCGCCATGCCTGCGTTGACTTAAAACAATCTTCCACAAGGTGTCCGCTTCATCCAGAGTTACCTCGAGGCTGTCACCTTCCATCATTAGATCATCAAGATCGTCCATTTCTGGTTTCGACAATTTTGTCGCCAAATTGTCGTCGACTACTATACCAGGAGTATCGAGACCCTTTCCTTCGTCAAGTTTCGGAGCACCCTCGTGATCATCCGGTACCTCTTTTGACCCTGTACTTACCACGTCAATCTCCATGTTATTACCACCATTGTCCGCGCTCGGAGGCGCGGCCGGAGTCTGGGTCGTAGTCACGTGACTACCTAACAGAGATTTCTGAGTCTGACGGCTAATCACCATCGCCATGTTTTGCTGGAGTAGCGTTGCCGTGGAAACGACAGGTGTGACAGAACTCTCTTGGCTTGGACTCAACTTCTGTGATTCGTCGAGGTTGATTTTACGCCAGATTTTCGCGACGTTGCCTTTCAAAAGAAACTGCCTGACGCGGTCTTGCCAGTTCATCGCGTACTCCGTTAAGAACTGTAAAGCTTCGCCTTCGGCTAGCCTCACTGGCAGCTTCTGAAGAGAAACCAACAAAGAGAGGATAGTTTCGAGACGAGGCCGACGCGAACGATGACAAAGAGGACACATGTATTTCAACGTCCGACTCGCCTCAGTTGCACTCGAAATTTTCGACGCTCCTTTCCCCCCCGGGGTGCGTGGTAAGGGCACGCATGCGCCGTGAAACCATTCCTTGCATAACTCGCACTGAAGCATGTACCCATCCGGCCCCTTACGACACACGCAATAGTGACAGTTTTCAGACTGACCGTCGAGCACAAGGCGTGCGACATTTCTGTTGCGCAATTCACGCATCTCTTGCAGTTCCTTCTGTTTCGCCACTCTGAACGCTGCTGTCTGAGCAGCAGGCTTTCGGTCGATGTATTCCTCTAGAGTTGACAGATCAATCACTTCTTTCTCCTTTTCTCTTTCTTTATCTTTCCTCTTACGTTGTTTACCGCATGCTTTGTAAACCCCGATGTCCTTTCGAGAAGTCAGAATCTGTAAGAGAAAAATATAGCTCAGTATAGTATTCTCAGCTTGGGGTTTGAGAGGTTTGTTAGTTCTTACTGCACAAGCTGTCGTTAGATGTGAAAAGAATTCTAAGCTCTAGACATGATTCGAATTTCGAATCACTGACATATATACATATATATATATATATATATATATATATATATATATATATATATATACATATATATACATATATATACATATATATACATATATATACATATATATACATATATATACATATATATATATATATATATATATATATATATATATATAATACTGACCTATATATATATATATATACTGACCTATATATATATATAACTAGACAGCGGGTGCCTTACATCAATGATTGGCAATGGGTGACCCAATCCAAGATGGCGCCGCGGTTATGCGTCCTTTATGCTATAGCAGTAACTGCTGACGTTTTTCCTCATAGATAAATTTCTAACTGAATTGATCGGCCTGTGGGCGCAGATGAGCCCACAGTCAATCAAACATAGCGGCCAAAATGAGGTCAGCGGTCGCTACCATGAGAGAAAGGACCCATGGTATTTCTGCCATCTTTGTTACGACACTTTTCGGACGACGGGACCTGCACTCCAGTTACATATATAAGTCAGTGATTCTATCACAGGAAGTTTGAAAGTCCAATTTGTGTTACCTCCAGCAGAGAAGAGTTGGAGTTCTTTTTGAGAAAGGTGCGACCAGTTCGATCTCTCCACGCCATAGCAGCCGCAACTTGAGATTCCATCTGAGGTAACTGTTCCAGACGAACTGGGATTGGTCTACCACGCATGACCAATGCCTCAAGCACTTCCAAGTAAGGGTAATGCTCATCGTTCTAAAAATAGACCGCAAAGATTGTAAACTCGAGCTTTCTTCCACCCCGCGCCTCTATACGCCGAAAAACAGTCAGAGTCTTTTAAGCAATGAACCTGCATTCCACTGTCCGTGGAATAACTTCCACCGCTTCGGACGGAAGAACGTTGCCCAGTGACTTTGATGTAAAGATTTACCTGCACGTGATCGACTTTACTCGACCAATCATGAGCCTTCACGAGAGCATCTTTCAAGGCACTGATGTTGGGAAGATAGACTGGAACTAAAGAAGCTTCTCGAACTATCGCCTGAACGGAAGACATCAAGTGTCGTGGTCTGAAAGACAAAAATACGTATACAACATTATCAAGTCAAACTGCAATGGCAATACAAACCCTTGAGTTTTAGTTTAAGCTGCAGTAGCATATACAACTGAGCAGTGAGTGAATCCTAACCAAGAAAACGACCCCCAAAATAGCGGAAATATGGGGCCTTTCTCTCATGGTGGTGACCGCTGACCAATATTTTGTGTTTGGCTGTGGGCTCAGGCGCGCCCACAGTGCGACCAATTTGGTTGGAAAAAGTCAGCGGTTACTACCGTGGGCAAAAGAATCCTTTTAAACAGCCATCTTGGATCGGTCACTATCTTGGTTGCCAGACCATATCTCGAAGGACTACCAATTATTTTGTATGACAGCAGAAGAAATCAACATGTAACCGTAACACATACCTGGCTTGCAAACAGAGTTTGGCTTTTAATTCCCACTCCTCGCAAGTATTAACGATATTCTTCAATTGTTTAGCACTCTTTTCCACAACTATATTTAACGAAGAAACCAAAACAAAACAAAACAATCAACACTGTTGCACATCCACACTTCTATCACGACACTTGTCTCCGTGAATATATAACATTCAATATAAAATTGCACTATTTGATATACAACATAGATCGTTTTCACTCAAGTGATCGGTGGCCCCATTAGGGTGGGGAGACAATATGAAATATTTGAATAAGAATAGAGCTAAATTCCCATAGGATAAAAATGGTACACCAATATGGCCTCCATTTCATTGTTTTGGTATACCAATGTGGCCGCAAACGATCTATAGATTTAAAATTGTATTCCGTCTACACGCGTAAAAATCTCGCAAGATGCTGTAACAACTTGCTGACATATGTGAACAACATTGATAAATGAACAACATTGTTCATCATTGTTTCAACAAGTTGTTACAGCTTGATGAAACAACAACCGTTGTTCACGCATGATGTAACAATCGAAGAACGTGTTCATACATCAACCATGTGTTCACCATTGTTGTAACATTGTTGTTCATCGTTGTTATTTCGTCATGCTGTTACAACATGTTGTATCGTGTGCGAACAACGTTGTTGGCTATAAAAATGTGCTGTTGGAACTTGTTCATGACTGTTGATTTATCCGTGAACAAGTTGTTGCTTGAGCAGCACAACATTGATCACGGCGAGCAGCACAAGAATGTTCACGCCTGATGACAACCGTGAACAAGTTGTGCGTTTTTACGCGTGTACAGTTAGTTATAAATGTGAACCATTGACCAATATTTATTGAAAATATTTCTTATTCTAACTGTGGTACTCATGTGAGCTGCATGTCGCCGTACGTTTGAGAGCTGGGTGTAATGTAACAGACGTTTGGTGGACACTTGGTCAAGCTCAAATATATACTCTGAAATTGTTTTTACGCCGCCTCAGACAAGGACCGAACTACAATCATGGAATAATTACATTGCGACAACTTGCAACAATGTCACTTCTAAGCAAAGATGCATTTTGCACAGTTAAGTTATCCTCCTCCTCCCCTCTCCCCCACCATACAATGTTGGTTCAGAAACATGGTATGAGGTGCGGGTAAGGCCTAACCCCAGGGACCAACATTGCATGGTGGGGGGAAGGGGGGAAGGTAGACTTGTGAGGGTAGAGGAAGACCTGTGATGGTGGTTTGGAGCAGGCGACGGATTTTTTTTTCAAAGAGTTTACGATGCCGTCAGAAATCGCGCTCGCGCGGAAAATGTCCCAATTAATTATTCTATGATTGTAGACTTGCTCCAAGTCCGCTTCTTAGCGCCAGTTTTTGCGGGCGAGCGGAAAGGTGGGAGGGCGGAAAAGCGGGAGGAAAGAGGCGGACTTGTTTCGCTTGCAGGTTTTTGAATCTAATTAAATATTCTGGCGGGAAATCGCTGAAATGTACATCAACCTGTTTTGACGTGTTTCGGGTTGTCGTACATGCAATGGAAAGTGGTTCTACCCCTACTAAAACGTTTTCAAGAGTCTGTTTAACTCCAACTTCAAAGGATAGCACTTGCATAGCAATTTAGTCAGAATATAATTACTTTCCGAATTACGTCACTGGTCGAAAAATTCACCAGTGAATTTTGGCGCGCTGCAGGTGGAAAGTCCTTTTCAACGAGGAACTGAAAGGTCAAAAATGTTTGAAAAGGACTTTGAGAAAGTCTAGGACCGAACCTGCAACCTTCTAATGACTTCTATATAAACCGTTTGAGAACTCAAAAAAACATTTTCTAGGCGCAGTATTCGCGTTCGACGAACGTCCACGAAACATCTGCTTTACTATTACGTATACTGTGGTTCCTACCTTCTTTCTTGGTCAACAATGAAGCCTCGTCTAGCAATGCCTTTAGCAAGTCAAGAGAAACCTGCTGAATATCTTCTAATGTTTCACGAACCTTTTGAAGCCATCGACACTGTCGAAGTTCCTGAAGACACAACAAAAATAATTAGTATCTATACTTTCTTAGAAGTAAAATGTAAGGAATTTTACAGTTGAATTCATATTCCTTTCACTTCGTGTCTTACCTTTTTCAATTTGGGTATTTCTGGCAGATCTACATCAAGTGCCAGACCAGTATCTAAAAGTTGTTTCAACTTGTGTGCGTCTGGTTCAGGTTCACACAACAATGATTGAGCTTCACTTTGAAAGCTCTCCACTCGGTTCATCAAGTCCTGTTGACATACAATATTATTCAAGATTAAAATGATTCCTTCCTTCCCTCCTTCTTTCCCTCCCTCCCACCCTCCCTCCTTCCTTAATTTTATTTTTAATTGTAGAAATTCCGTGTTGAAATAAATGTTCTGTCTGTCTGTTTGTCTGCCCTTCCTCCATTCCTTCCTCTCTCCCTCTCTTCTTCCTTCCCTCCTTCCTCCCTCCCTCCCTCCCTCCCTCCCTCCCTCCCTCCCTCCCTCCTTCCCTCCCTCCCTCCCTCCCTCCCTCCTTCCCCCCTCCCTCCTTCCCCCCTCCCTCTTCCTTCCTTCCTTCCTTCCTTCCTTCCTTCCTTCCCTCCCTCCCTCCCTCCCTCCCTCCCTCCCTCCCTCCCTCCCTCCATCCCTCCCTCCTTCCCTCCTTCCTTCCTTCCTTCCTTCCTTCCTTCCTTCCTTCCTTCCCTATTTCCCTCCTTCCTTCCTTCCTCACTCCCTCCCTCCTTCCCTGCCTCCCTCCCCCCTCCCTCCCTCCCTCCCTCCCTCCCTCCCTCCCTCCCTCCCTCCCTCCCTCCCTCCCTCCCTCCCTCCTACATAGATACACTTCACTAACCCTCATTATTTATCGTTGACCGTAATCTTACCTGAACAAGTTCAGCTTGATCAATAACACAAGGCAGTCGTTGAAGTTGACGGCAGAATTCCTGGAGTTCTTCTAGATTTAAACTTGGTGATACAGTATCACCACTGAACACCTCCGCATTCCTAAGTAAACAAACGACAATAAGCAATTATTATATGGCTAAGCTTGTTTTTAAGCCATGGTACACGCTGATTAGTTGTTGAGAGGTCCAGGAAAAAGCGCCTTGCCTTCCCCAGCCGTGTAATGTCACTAGATTTCTAAAAAACCGCTAAGTTTTAACGGGAAAATTTTGGCGGGTAAATTTTTGGCGGGAGTTAATTTGAATGACAACAATAGACGTACTACACGCGTAAAAACGCACAACTTGTTCACGGTTGTCAACAGGCATGAACAATGTTGTACAATGTTGTGCTGCTCGCCGTGAACAATGTTGTGCTGCTCGCCGTGAACAATGTTGTGCTGCTCGCCGTGAACAATGTTGTGCTGCTAGCCGTGAACAATGTTGTGCTTCTCGCCGTGAATTAGTTGTCAACAAGTTGTTCACTTATGGTTTGAACAACTTGTTCACGGATAAATCAACAGTCATGAACAAGTTGTTCCAACAGCACATTTTTATAGCCAACGTTGTTCGCACATGATACAACATGTTGTAACAGCATGATGAAGTAACAACGATGAACAACAATGTTACAACAATGGTGAACATGGTTGATGTATCAACACGTTCTTCGGTTGTTACAACATACGTGAACAACGGTTGTTGTTTCATCAAGCTGTAACAACTTGTTGAAACAATGAATGTTGTTCATTTTTCAATGTTGTTCACATATGTCAACAAGTTGTTACAGCATTGTTCAGGCAACAATGCTGTAACAACTTGCGAGATTTTTAAGCGTGTAGTAGAAGTATTCGAACATTTATTTTGGCCGTGTGAGATGTTCATACCTCGTGCGATGTTTCTTTGTGACCAGTTGAGTGGCTACACTACCACAGCGCTCTGCCTCTGCCACAGCAGACCTGAGTTCGTCCAGGAGATCACAGTCAGGAAACTGACTCTGTTCAGCGATGGATACCAGGTCTTTTAAATCACTCAACGCTAGTAAAAACAGAAAGCAAATGCTATTAACACACTACAAGATTCCATAACTCAAATGATTGGAAATTACTAATGACATTCATTAATTCTTTGAAAGTTTCTTGGCGATAATGTAATATAGAATAGTTTTGTGGAAACAGTATTTAGTGTGGCTTGGTATACATTGGGTAAACGGGAAGAAATCTCTCAACTCGCCTCAAGGAGCACAAGACATGCTGCATAAAAGCCCAACATGATAAATCTGCTGTTGCCAAAACGCTTGGAAGTATGACCATCGTGTTTAGTGGGAAGAGTCGTCACTCTTAGCCAGTGACAAGCAATACTTCACGCGAAGAACAAGGGAGTCTATTGAGATTGTGAAACATCAGACTATTTCTCAGGAGGGACAGCCATTAAACAGCACGTGGTGTGCCCTATTCGGAGAACATTCTTGATTTTGTTTTCTCAAACTCATTAATAATTCATGAACCAAAAACAAAAGAAATTAATGTTTAATCAGTGCTTTGAAATCGGAGGAAAAGTACTGGTACTTTGAAATAATGCAAAATAGGTTTTCAAAGTCTTGGGACTTTGAAATAAGGCAAATTATATTACGTTTCAGAGGTATCTTCGGAGTTTTGAGTTTGAGAAGTCAGTTCAAATACTCGACAGAGGACTTTACCGGGATTACAAAGCCCTCGTGCATTAAAAAGGCTCGCTTTTGGCTCGCCTTTTCAAAAAGCACTCGGACTTTGAAATCCCGGTAAAGTCCTCCGTCTTGTATTTGAAGTATTACTTCTAAATAATAAAATTAACGTGATACGCTATTGTATTCTTAGTTGACTTAATCGATCAGTTGCTTTGTTTATAAATGACGTGAGCCAACAGCTTGTTGTTATTGCTCTGATGAAGGCCTGAGTCAACAGGCCAAAAGCTTAGCAAATAAAAAATTACACGTGGGGTTTCCACAAAACCTATCTATATTGAATCTTCCTTTATCGTTATTCATATTCTCACACATAACAAGTGTTCACCACCATAACCAGTTTTTACCAGCTTAAACTGGTTTTGATACTTACAAACTTTCGTATGCAAAGAAGCTTCCAATGAGTGGCGCACTTCATTCGCCCAGTTGTCGAACGACTCAGCTCTTCCTTTCAACTGCGTTAACATGGCGCGTAGTTCTTCAAGAGTGTAGCGATGGCTAGATAAACAAACAATATTATATATGGTTTTACATAAATACAGTATATATATATATGTTGTAAATATATACACACTGACAGTCTCTAGTTAGTTAGTTAGTTAGTTAGTTAGTTAGTTAGTTAGTTAGTTAGTTAGTTAGTTAGTTAGTTAGTTAGTTCGTTAGTTATAGTTAGTTAGTTAGTTAGTTAGTTAGTTAGTTAGTTAGTTAGTTAGTTAGTTAGTTACAGTAGTTAGTTAGTTAGTTAGTTAGTTAGTTAGTTAGTTAGTTACAGTAGTTAGTTACAGTAGTTAGTTAGTTACAGTAGTTGGTTAGTTAGTTAGTTAGTTAGTTAGTTAGTTAGTTAGTTAGTTAGTTAGTTAGTTAGTTAGTTAGTTAGTTAGTTAGTTAGTTAGTCAGTCACTCGGTAAATCTGTCTGTCTGCGCGTGTCCGTCTGTGTCTGTGTCTGTCTTTGGGTTTGTCTTTTGTCTATCTTTGTGTCTGTCTTTGTGTCTGTCTTTGTGTCTGTCTTTGTGTCTGTCTGTCTGTCTGTCTATGTGTGTGTGTGTGTGTGTGTGTGTGTGTGTGTTTGTTTGTTTGTTTGTTTGTTTGTTTGTTTGTTTGTTTGTTTGTTTGTTTGTTTGTTCGTTTGTTTGTTTGTTTGTTTGTTTGTTTGTTTGTTCGTTCGTTCGTTCGTTTGCGTGCGTGCGTGCGTGTGTGTGTGTGTGCCTGCCTGCCTGCCTGCCTGCCTGCCTGCCTGCCTGCCTCCTTCCCTGCCCATTTGTGTGTCTATCTGTGTGTTTGTGTCTGCCTGTGTCAGTCAGTCAGTCAGTCAGTCAGTCAGTCAGTCAGTCAGTCAGTCAGTCAGTCAGTCAGTCAGTCAGTCAGTCAGTCAGTCAGTCAGTCAGTCAGTCAGTCAGTCAGTCAGCCAGCCAGCCAGCCAGCCAGCCAGCCAGCCAGCCAGCCAGCCAGCCAGCCAGCCAGCCAGCCAGCCAGCCAGCCAGCCAGCCAGCCAGCCAGCCAGCCAGCCAGCCAGCCAGCCAGCCAGCCAGCCAGCCAGCCAGCCAGCCAGCCAGCCAGCCAGCCAGCCAGCCAGCCAGCCAGCCAGCCAGTCAGCCAGCCAGCCAGCCAGCCAGTCAGCGTAGGTCTGTCTGTCTGCCTCACCCCAATATTTATTAACAGTAACAGCACAAACCTTAAACGATGATGTTGCATCTCACATTCATCGCAGTGCTCAGCGGCACAGCGAATACAGCTGAGTTTTTCTACAAAGCAAAAAAGAAGCCACAATGTAGTTTCAGAAAACAACGTTGTTTCGTGTCTGATTCTGCAGTCACGTACGTTTTGGGTGAAACATGACGAAGGCATCATAATATCACTTGAACCTAACTTACTATGAACACAACGGCAGGTGACCGCTGACAGAAAGCACGTGGTATTACACGTGAAACACTGTCTTTCATCGTCAGGTAACAACTCAAAAGTTTCTCGCACGGTATCAATAATGCCCTAAAACGAAAATTAGAAAAGAAATCGTCAACAGAAGGGTCACTTTTCATAGAAGAAAGGAGGGAGGGAGGGGAGAGAAAAGGAAAGAAAGAGGGGTGGAAGGAAGGAAGAAAAGAAAGAAGAAAGGGGAAGAGAAAAGGGAGGGAAGGGGGAAGGGAGGGAAGGAGGAAGGGAGAAAGGAGGAAGGAAGAGAAGGAGGAAGGGAGGAAGGAAGGGAAAGGGGGAAAGTAGGGAGGGAAGGAGGAAGGGAGAAAGGAGGGAGGGAAGGAGGAAAGGAGAAGTGAGGGAGGGAAGGAGAAAGGGAAGGAGGGTGGAGAGAGAGAAGGAGGAAGGGAGAAAGGGGGAAGGAGGAAGGGAGAGAAGGAGGAAGGGAGAGAAGGAGGAAGGGAGAGGAGGAAGGGAGAGAAGGAGGAAGGGAGAGAAGGAGGACGGGAGAGAAGGAGGAAGGGAGAGAAGGAGGAAGGGAGAGAAGGAGGTAGGGAGAGAAGGAGGAAGGGAGAGAAGGATGAAGGGAGAGAAGGAGGAAGGGAGGGAAGGAGGAAAGGAGAAATGAGGGAGGGAAGGAGAAAGGAGAAAGGGAAGGAGGGGAGAGAGAGAAGGAGGAAGGGAGAAAGGGGAGAAGGAGGAAGGGAGAGGGGAAAAGTAGGGAGGGAAGGAGGAAGGGAGAAAGGAGAAAGGGAAGGAGGGGAGGGAAGGAGGAAGGGAGAGAAGGAGGAAGGGAGAGAAGGAGGAAGGGAGAGAAGGAGGAAGGGAGAGAAGGAGGAAGGGAGAGAAGGAGGAAGGGAGGGAAGGAGGAAAGGAGAAATGAGGGAGGGAAGGAGAAAGGAGAAAGGGAAGGAGGGGAGAGAGAGAAGGAGGAAGGGAGAAAGGGGAGAAGGAGGAAGGGAGAGGGGAAAAGTAGGGAGGGAAGGAGGAAGGGAGAAAGGAGAAAGGGAAGGAGGGGAGGGAAGGAGGAAGGGAGAGAAGGAGGAAGGGAGAGAAGGAGGAAGGGAGAGAAGGAGGAAGGGAGAGAAGGAGGAAGGGAGGGAAGGAGGAAGGGAGGGAAGGAGGAAGGGAGGGAAGGAGGAAAGGAGAAATGAGGGAGGGAAGGAGAAAGGAGAAAGGGAAGGAGGAGGGGAGGGAAGGAGGAAGGGAGAAAGGAGGAAAGGAAGGGAGGGAAGGAGGAAGGGAGGGAAGGAGGGAGGGAGGGAGGAAGGGAGAAAGGAGGAAGGGAGGGAGGGAAGGAGGAAGGGAGGGAAGGAGGAAGGGAGGGAAGGCGGAAAAAAGAGAGATAGAGAGAGGACTGTTCCGACTGGGGGAACTATATCAACGTGGCCGAGTCGAAGGCATATCGAATTGCTGCTGGCAGCCGCCACATGACACATGTCAGGCCACGGATCACAGCTAAGATCTAGGTGTTGATTTTATGGAGGAAGGAAAAGACCATCGAAGCACAGGTGAGCCCAACTACAACAACTCTACTCACATGAGTTTCAAGCTACAAAATGAGCTTACTCCCAGGTAGTGTCACCCATCCCATCCTGCTCAGAAATAACCTAACACAAACCGAGGTCAAACCTAGGTTGAACCTCAGCTTAATCATCATCTAAATCTAACTCTGTTCAGTGTTAGTTAAACTGTCTCTAAATCACTATGAATAAAAATATGGAACGCTTTCTGTGTTACTACATAATTTTATTGCGCTACTAAAGGTTAGAACCATTTCTATCTTTGTTTTGTTTAACTTAACCTGAGCAGGACTGTTAGGTTATTTCTATGCAATACTATCGTCCAACCAAGCTTATTGTAATTGTGGACCTTAGCAGCGAGAAGCGGTGGGCTAACACAGCACACATCTGTGCTGTGCCTCCCTCAAGAACGTAGCCTTTATCTCGTCACTAATGTATTGACATTCCTACATACCTGCTCTTTCAATCCATGCTGAAGTTTAGTTTCGTCTTCAACCATCTTTGCCATGTCATCGTAGATAGCTTTGGCTAAGTTCAGGTCAAGATTCTCGGGATTGGCGGCCATCTTACAGACAAGTTCCTCGTGTGAGAACACCATAGTACGGTTCATTCGACGATAGTGTGAAACACACTGGTGACCGACAGCAAGCTAAAGAAACACGCACTTGTGAGATAAGCAGCGGAAATTTGCGTCGAAGTACGTTTGACGTCATTTGAACACGAAAGAAGCTAAGTCGAGGCACGTTTGACGTCATTTGAACACGAAAGAAGCTAAGTCGAGGCACGTTTGACGTCATTTGAACACGAAAGAAGTGCAGTTGAGGCACGTTTGATGTCATTTGAACACACAAAAAAGTTTAGTTGAAGCACGTTTGACGTCATTTAAACACGGAAAAGTTTAATTAAATTTCATGAAAGAATGTATCTTAGGTTGAAATGAACCTTTTCTGGCGTTCGTAAATGTTTGTTTTTTTATGCACAAAAGGTGGAATTTTAAAGCAATTATTCTATACAAGATTATTTGGTAAATGAAATGTTCCTTACCCAATCCGCAGTGGCAAAGTTAACAGCTTCGGCGAGATTATAACCTTGGTTAAATCCAGCATGATAGCTTCTGGGAAAAGTCACAACAAACTCCCCAGCTTCCTGGTTTGTGCGAACCACTGGCACTCCTTTGGACATGAGAACATTGGGGTTAACAATGGTTACGAGGTGATGAAGGAGGTCAGGATGGGCTTCAAATAACTCAGGTGCCATCTCTTGTACGACATTCTCAAACTGCTCAGCACATGAGCCTGGGATGCCGTACCAGGTCTTGGGTTCACCCCAGTGAAGGTAGTTGATAGAGTAACTCCAGTGGTCTTCAGTATGCCAACAGAAACTTGAGAAACACATTCCTACATACATCCACGGAACCTGGAAAAACCCACACGAATGACAGTCAAATTTATAGTACATGTCTATTTTTATGTCTATGTCTATGTCTATGTCTACGTCTGTGTCTATTAGTCTATGTCTATGTCAATGTCAATGTCTGTGTCTGTGACTGTGACTGTGTCTGTGTCTGTGTCTGTGTCTGTGTCTGTGTCTGTGTATATGTCTATGTCTATGTCTGTGTCTATGTCTGTGTCTATCAGTCTATGTCTAAGTCTGTGTCTGTGTCTGTGTCTGTGTCTGTGTCTGTGTCTGTGTCTGTGTCTATGTCTATGTCTATGTCTATGTCTATGTCTATGTCTATGTCTGTGTCTATCAGTCTATGTCTGTGTCTGTGTCTGTGTCTGTGTCTGTGTCTGTGTCTGTGTCTATCAGTCTATGTCTATGTCAATGTCAATGTCTGTGTCTGTGTCTGTGTCTGTGTCTGTGTCTGTGTCTGTGTCTGTGTCTGTGTCTGTGTCTGTGTCTATGTCTATGAGTCCATGTCTGTGTCCATGTCTGTGTCCATGTCCGTGTCCATGTCCGTGTCCATGTCCGTGTCCATGTCCGTGTCCATGTCCGTGTCCATGTCCATGTCCGTGTCCGTGTCCATGTCCATGTCTATATGTCTATATGTCTATATGTCTATATGTCTATATGTCTATATGTCTATATGTCTATATGTCTATATGTCTATATGTCTATGTCTATGTCTATGTCTATGTCTATGTCTATGTCTATGTCTATGTCTATGTCTATGTCTATGTCTATATGCCCATTTTTGTCTGTGTCTGTGTGTACGTCCATGTCTATTACGGAATACGGATGTCATCGAACTATCAAAACGTGGAAAGAATCATACGACGTCTGCGCCTACAAACATTTGCGTCCCTTCTGAACTTTTGAAATACCTTTTGTGAAGATTAATACCCGCACAAAATGCGGTATTATGCAGTTTTAGTAGATATTCATCACCTTTGTTTATAAAATATATTTTCAAAAGTTTTGCGTAATTATCAACGGCCATTAATATTTGTGGGTGGTGAAGCAAAATGTTTGTAAGCGTGGACGTCGGGAGATTTTTCCACGTTTTGACAGTTCGGTGACATCCGTAGTATGTCCATGTCCGTAATCTATGTCTTTGTCCGTGTCATAGAAATAATAGACCTAGAATGCGTGCTCTGTCACGTGACAGGTGTCCAAATTAAATTTTATTTTGCCCTTATAGATCCTCCATTTTGAATTTTGCAAAATAAAACAATTTCGCAAATAAAACAATTTGCAAGACACTTGCTTTATTAAACATGCTAAAAACTATTCAAAATTATATTTCGATCAATTCACCACAATTACAAAAAGCAACAAAAAGATAGGCTCATGCTAAATTTGAAACTCAGAAATTGTGGCTGCATCAAAGCCCGTTTGAAAGAAAAGAAAAGCATCAAAGACGTTAATGGAAACTAGGAGAAAATCTTAAGAAAAACACGGATTTAAAATGTCAATATAAATAGATGTCGAAAAGACTGATGTATAAAAAGTATGACAGGTGCATAAACATATTTTATATTTCAAAAATCACAAGCTAGAAATCCCTTATTAGATTGGATAAAAAAGAACAAAACACTTACTGTTGTCTCCTGGATTAATTCTTCACACTCAGTATAAATCACATACAGATGGACAAGTGGGAATCATTCAAATATAATGAAACAGTAAAAACACAAAAACCATTCGTTTTAAAAGGCCGCTATCGTCGCCATTTCTACATCCAGAGTTTGATGTTCGAAATGTTTTTGCGAAGGATATTGCACTTCACATGCCTTTATCGTTAAATTCACCAGTCCAGTAAATTCCCCGGCGTAAAAAACAAAGAAATTCAGTGCTAAAATACATCCATCGTCCACTCCAACCAACCGCGGCCGTGTAAAAAACTGTTAAAAAGTCCTAGGGAGAGTTCTTTTTGCCCTTATAAATCCGCCATTTTGTGGCGACAAATTTTTGACTGACAGGAGATAGGAGCCCGCATTCTAGGTATATTATTTCTATGGTCCGTGTCCACGTCCATGTCTGTCACTAAAAGTTGTTCTTACCTTCATGCCTGATATATTTCCACTAACATGGCTTAGCACAGAATTTGGGAGGGAAGGTAAATTATTCAAATTCCATTTAGATTTGGCATAGAACTAAAACAGAAAACGACATTTAGCATAACCCCAATTTGCACAACACAATTTTTAGGCCTGCGCTAAACGTCGAACAATAGACGAATTTAATTCAGACGAATTTAATTGTTTGAATTCTATTCGACGAAACTGCGACGTATAACTCGATTAAATTCGACAAACAAATTAAATTCGTCTCGGCAATTACTGTAAATTCGTCTGAGTCAGACGGATAATGCGACGATAATGCGTGTTCGAGTTACACGACGAATTATCGTCACGTCGAATTAAATGTTTCTCTTCTGTCTGTGACAATTCGGCGCCATGTTTTCCAGAAATCGTTTTTAGGCTCCACAAGTCCAAGTAAAAACAATTAAATTCGACGTTTTAACACTTGGAAGCCTAACGACGAGTCTTTAGTATTTTATTCTGGCTAACGCCAGACGATTTTATTCAGCACAGGGAGAGGTCCAGGCCTCAAAGTGTTAACTCGAATTAAAACTCGAATTAAAGTGCTTATATCACTTGTGGAATTTTAACGTATTTGAATAAAGCAAAAAAAGTTAGTTAATAAGTTATTTTGCCGTTTTTGATTTACTTTAATAGTTTCTGAGATATAAGCCTTTAAACATGCCAATTTCGGCTTTTCGTTAAAAAATTTCGTCGTTCATTTTAACACCTTGCGGGCCTGGGACTCAGGAACGAGTCAATCCAAAACAACTACGTTTCGGCTTATTGATTTACAAAAACACATATATTTGACTGAAAATTCGAAATGTCGAGCTCACACCCGTTTGCCAGTATGCACCAATCTCGTTCCCAGAGCCCACGTTCCCTACCCGGGAAACGAGAGACTCTGGGATAATCCGTTTCACATCGATATTTCATTGGCAGATGAACACAGTGAACTCTATATAACTCTTCTTCCAGATAACAAGAATCCTGTGATGGCGTGAACGGATTATCCCAGAGTCTCTCGTTTCCCGCCCGCTGGGTAAGGGGAACGCGGGCTCTGGGAACGAGATTGAGTACGCACGAGAGTTCCAACTAAGAAAACAGTCGGCTTAGGTTCCTGAGTCCCAGGCCCCCAAGGTGTTAAAGTGAACGACGGAAATTTTGGAGAATTGGCATGTTCAGAAGCCAATATTTATGTCAGGAACTATTTGACTAAATCAAAAACGGCAAAATAACCTATTAACTGATTTTTTCTGCTCTATTTAAATACGTTAAAACCCCACAAGTGATATAAGCACTTTAGCGCAGGCTTAAATGCACTGACCTCTTCAACAGCGTTAGTGACATTATCTTGGACGGGGAAGCCACTCCCGTGCACAGCAGTATGAAGATCAGCTCCATATTCTATGGCCACCTACAATAAACAAAATAGAGAAATTAAAAGAGTTTCTTGTTGTAAAGGCCTTTTGTGGTGCTGTTGTAATTGTTTTCAAGAGACATTTCCAAAAATAATGCAATGGAGAAAAATATGACCTCATACTGAAAACAGAGATATTGTACAGTACCTCCTCGTCAACTGCACTGACAAGTCTCCAAAATTCTTTCTCAGCTACCTCACATGGTACAGTCTGAATACAAAAGAAAACAAGCACCTTTATGTTCTAGGGATTTTTGGTGAAGGAAAATTCGAGTGTACTGTAGAATATAAGGTCGTGGGTTCAATTCCCGCCGGAAGGCCTGTGTAGTTGCATTTTTCGCAACTGGTCCCGGTTTGGTCTTTATATGTATATATTCTACACTCGAATTTTCCTTCACCAAAAATCCCTAGAACACGCTATGTAATCGAATGAAATGCCCAATATTACTTCTAATAAACCCAATTCTCTCCTGGCATTACCACCTTAATGTATACAGAACTCGCGATCAAGCTCTCGGCAGCGGCCTCCGTGGCTCAGTGGTCAGAACATTGCACTAGAATCACAAGGTCGTGGGTTCAATTCCTGCCGGAAGGCCTGTGTAGTTGCATTTTTCGCAACTGGTCCCGGTTTGGTCTTTAAATGTATATATTCTACACTCGAATTTTCCTTCACCAAAAATCCCTAGAACATGCTATGTAATCGAATGAAATGCCCAATATTACTTCTAATACACCCAATTCCCTTCCGGCATTACCACCTTAATGTATACGGAACTCGCGATCAAGCTCTTGGCAACGGCCTCCGTGGCTCAGTGGTCAGAACATTGCACTAGAGTAGAATCACAAGGTCGTGGGTTCAATTCCCGCCGGAAGGCCTGCATGTGTAGTTGCATTTTTCGCAACTGGTCCCGGTTTGGTCTTAAAATGTATATATTCTACACTCGAATTTTCCTTCACCTTTATGTTAGTTCTCTAGATGTATTGCATGCCCACTAGTTCATACAGTACTTAATTCATACATAGTGGAGCATTTACCTCTGGGGGTAGTTTGAAGTAGTCAAACTTGAACTTGTCAGCCATTTCACCAAAAGACTGCAAGTTGTACTCTTTTTTTGATTGCTCAAATCCATAAATCTCGTATGGTTTGTCATATTCCTACAATAGATAACAAGTCAATGGTTTAATCTTTAGTAAGGATTTAAAAACAACCTGGAGGAGAATAACAACAGTGGCAACAACACCACCAACAACAACCCTACCATTAACACCATTACCACCATCAGTCAGTCTCACACCTAACACCACACCCTACCACCACCACCACCATTATTACTACAATCAGTAAACATCATCACCCACCATCACCACCACCATTATAACTACAATCAGTAAACATCACCACCACCACCATTACTACAATCAGTAAACACCATCACCCACCACCACCATTATTACTACAATCAGTAAACACCATCACTCACCACCATTATTACTACAATCAGTAAACACCATCACCCACCACCACCACCACCACCACCACCACCACCACCATTATTACTACAATCAGTAAACACCATCACCCACCACCACCACCACCACCATTATTACTACAATCAGTAAACACCATCACCCAACCACCACCACCACGATTATTACTACAACCAGTAAACAACACCATCACCCACCACCACCATTATTACTACAATCAGTAAACACCATCACCACCACCACCACCATTATTACTACAATCAGTAAACAACACCATCACCCACCACCACCACCATTATTACTACAATCAGTAAACAACACCACCCACCACCACCATTATTACTACAATCAGTAAACATCATCACCCACCACCACCACCACTACCACCATTATTACTACAACCAGTAAACAACACCATCACCCACCACCACCACCATTATTACTACAATCAGTAACGACCACCACCACCACCATTTAGTCCCCTTACTGGAAAGAAAAGTTATTCTAAAAAGCAATTATTATTATTGTATCATATACAGCAATATGAACATCGACATCACACTGGCCATACAATAATTACCTGTGCAATACATTTTGGACATCTCCATTCTCCCTTTGGTACAGTGGTAATAGGTGGAATCAAACAATAGGTGTGAAAACTAGAATCACAACCATCACACAGCAACAAGTACTGTTCATCATCACCTTGGCTACACATGTGACAAACATACTCATCCTGAAACTAGAACACAAAAAACAAAACATTACACAGTTTGAAATTAAGCAAAGTGAAAAAATGGTATTTTTAGCAATAAAATACTGAATGTTTTAATGCAGAACCCTTCATCAGAGTAAATTAAATCACATAAACTGATGTTTCAAGCAGGGTACATTATCTGAGCAAAAAATGTAAATTAAGGTAGCTCCATACAGTTTCTTGAAAAATGGAAAATACAAGTTTGAGAGTCCAAAATACATGCATAAACAATTCAGAAAAAGAATAAAACTAAATGTTATGCATAATTAAACAATCTGACAATCAAAAACTGTTACCAAATAAATAGCAACAATTGTTGCTATGGCAATAATGGTGTTTCAAAATGGCTGCCAATTACCCTTCAAACTAATTTAATTTGAAAAAAACTTTGGTGACCCCAATTTTTTCCTCATTGAAACCAATTTTAAAAAAATTCTGTAGAGCGAATAATGTTTTCCCCAGAAAAATCATGGTTGTTAATTTTTAAAAAATTTGGATCTACAGAATTTTTTTAAATCGGCCTATTGATTACTCGTACTTCAAGAAAAGTTAATGAAAAAAAAATTGGGGTCACCAAAGTTTTTTTCCGAATTAAATTAGTTTGAATGGTAATTGGTGGCCGTTTTGAAACGTCATTGTTGCCATAGCAACAACTGTTACTATTTATTTGGTAGCAGGTTTTGATTGTCAGACTGTTTAACTATGCATAGCATTTAGTTTTATTCCCTTCCCGAATTGTTTAATCACGTATTTTGGACTCTCAAACTTGTATTTTCCATTTTTCTAGAAACTGCATGCAGCCACCTTAATACTGTACTGGTCTACAAAATAATAAGTAAACACTGCAGTGCTAACATAGACCAATTTATTGTTGAACGTCCTTACCCACTCTGGATTTGCATCTTGTAAAATCTTTTTACTTGCTCGACGCACTGGTCTCCTTCTTGTAAATTTTACAGGATCCTCTGTTTGTTTGCAATCAAAACCATCCCTCTCCTCTACAAGTTCTTCTTGTTCAGACTTAATACTTGTTTCTAAAGATTTTCCAGGTGAACTGCAGTCTAAAATTGAGAATATTTAGGCATGGGGTTAACCAATTGCTACCAAGGATGTTTGAAGGTTCTCTCTTTGATGAGTAAAATTGTCATTCGTTAGACAGAGTAAAATAATAAAGGACCCATTTTTGGCCAGCTCAGGCTGGTATAGTGAGCTATATATATAACTGGAGTGATATATATCTGCTGGTCACTGATCATCAAGCAAAGATTGAAGCCAAACATGGTGGACATGCATGTAGGCCTGAAATACATATAGTTTCAGTATCCTACGCAGTTTTTTGACCAGATTGATGCAGACTTGACCAGACCATGTAGTGTAGAACACTGGAACTACAGGTATATATATATATATATATATATATATATATATATATATATATATATATATATATATAGTTAAAAGCTTCTAGGACAGCGTCGGCCACGGTTGAAATCCAAATATTACCAGGGTTAAGTCACGTTGGCCTGAAAAAAGGAGAAAAATCTTCTCGACGCTTTCGAGCGAAGGCCCTTCGTCAGGAGAAATTAGTAAACAACTCACAAATACTCTATAAATACGCGCGACCACATGTGAGTTGTTTACTAATTTCTCCTGACGAAGGGCCTTCGCTCGAAACGTCGAGAAGATTTTTCTCTTTTTTCAGGCCAACGTGACTTAACCCTGGTAATATTTATATATATATATATATTCTTCAGGGCTTAACATGCCCAGCACATTGTCTACCACAAAGATATAACTCCACTTATATATAATACAATACAATACAATACAATACAATACAATACAATACAATACAATACAAATTTAATGTCGTTCGCCTCAGGGCTTTTCAACAACTATTTACAGCACTTAAAATTTGATAGACAAAAAAAAACAAAAAAAACAAACCAACAAAAACAAACCCTTAGTTCTACGACTAATTATAAAAATTTCTCGCTTAGTATTACATTACAAATAAAATGAGTTATTATAGAACTAAGTGTTATAAAAATTGTCAAGCATGAAACTCTTCAACTTATTCTTAAAACTAGTAATTATCAGTTCATGTTTGAGGTCATTGTCTAGGTTATTCCATAATTTAACTCCTCTGTAATGGAAGGTTCTTTGGCCTGAGGTAGTTTTAAAAAGTGGTATTTGTAAAGAATTATGTTTACAAGTGCTACGTTGGAATAGCTCAGGTAGGAATGTGTTAATCACTTTGCTAGTCCATTGCTGCCCAAGAGGTCTAAAGCTTCTCCCTTCCCTTTGACTAGTAAAATTGTCTGGTCTGGTGTTAGGAAGAGTAAATGTTCAATAAAGAAGCTGCTTTTAGCTGGCTCAGGAAAAACTGGGTTAAGCCTTTACAATCCTGTTAAATTTAGAGTTTATTCTAATGCCAGGCAATTTAAAAAGGACTGACTTTACTTACAGGAAACTCTACAGTAGCTATGCCAAACTAGACTGTACCCTGTGATGTATTTGCCACTAGCACACAGTACCTGATATTCCTTCGTCCTCCTTAATCTTTACAGGATCATATACAGCTGCCATTTTGGGACCAGGTGCTTCAAACTGGAGCTTCTTCAAGGCAGGATTATTTTTAAAGTTGATGGATTCCACTTGCTTTAATAAAAATCACAAACATATACTGTATAATTTGTATAACATGGTATATATAATCATAGTTAGACACACTTTAAATATTAAATTTTACATAAAATAAAATTGTGGTCATATGTTTTCTTGCTGACAATTTTATTTCAAACTTCACAGAGTTTTAGAAAAATAAAAAAGTTAAAAAAATTACCCTTTCTTCTCTAATTTGCCGTACTGATTTTCTCTTATTCTCAGAGTTCCCATTTTGAGACCTGTAACTTGATTTGTTTGGTTTCTTCTACACAAAAATAAACAATTATATGAAATAAATATTAGTGTGCATGACTGGCAAAAAGTAAAGTTGGAAAATGGAAAAGAAAGTGTTATTTTCTGCTGGCTGAGGAATGAAAGCAGCAGAAAATGTTTTCTCTCACACTTACAGTTGGCCCCCTATTTTTTTTCTTTTGCCAATAATAGTACCAATAATGAAACTACTTTAGGATAAAGAACTGTAAATTGTTGGAAACTTAACACTTTGCCGACTCGGTGCTTAACCTTTGACCAGTCATGGGTGACTGGTCGCTTTCCATGATTTTCACTATCCAATTGAATGGCGATTATTTTTAAAATAAACATGTTGTATGTTATCATTAAAAAGCTTAGATTCTGCTCTTTCAAATGATACCATGAACATGGGGATGCTAACTGCATTGATATGACTTTGAGTTGCATCAAACTCGCGATGTTTTGAGAATTTTAATTATAAATACAAGTTGAAATAATGTAGTGCGTAGCCAAATGTAGTCCAAATGCGGCTTGCGGAAATTATTATAACATCTAAATAGAGTAAAACACTCTTGCCTTCATCATCCTCGGGACTAATATCCAATTCCCTGTCGCTATCATGAAAAAGTTCTTCAAGAACGTCGTCAACAGAACACTGCGAGTTTGAATGGCATGACGCCATTGTCGCAATAATTATATGTACCTTAACTTTATCAAACTTTTATACTACTCTGTAAAATATGCATGCACACCCATCGTGGAAATCAGCTGTTGTTGTCGATGTTAGCGTGAGTAAATAAAATTGATTGATTGATTGATGTTGAGAGGTGTTTGTTTATTCATCAATGACGGCCCCCCTAAGCTTGTAATTTATTAATTGAAAGCTAAAAATATCTAGATCCTAATTTGGTCATATTGCTTCACATTTAAACAAATAATGTCAAGAAACTTGGTCACATGTTCGCAAACGAGTATACTTGTCATCAGTCACCGGAAAGGGAAAACCCCTGACGAGTATACTCGTCGCCAGTCGTCAAACTGTTAAACTTCCCAGTTTACACTACACTATACTTGACCTTAGCCCTTAGGATCAGGGTTTGAATTAACGGTGTGCAATGTGCAATTTGCACATCGTTTTGGCCCAAATAGTGAAAGTTGCATATCACTTTTCAAAACAATGTGCAAAAAAAGTCAGACTTGGGACTTGATGGCAAAGTGGTACATTCATTGCGTTGCAAAGTTTGCACAATGAAAGAAAACAGAATTACCTCTGCAAAAATCTTCTCACGCACATTTATAATTGGTTCAGTAGTTGTAAAGAAGAACTCTGTAGTAAATCACACGAATTTGGATCAGGAAGTCTCGAGACAGATTGGGCAGTTTATTACGGATTAGTGAAGAGGGTCCCTCAGTCAAGGAATACGACGCAACTGCTGCAATTGATCGGTGGTATGGTCAAAAGAAGCGCAGAATTGGATTTGGAGGACATGTTTATCCCAAGAAACGAAAGAAGAAAAACAACAACACGTCCGACGCAGCGTGCTGACACGCCTACTTTTCTGATCAAGAGTCCGAAATGAATTAGCTAAAATGCATTCAAAGTTACTTAATATCATGTTTATTTATTAAAAATAGATTACAAATAACGTTTTAAGACTATTAAATTATCGCAGTTTGACCATAGGTTTGACTGAGTAGTTAAGATTATGACAGAGCTATTATATTTTTAGCCTTTTATTTAACCATAGTTTATGATTTAACACTCGTTCCAGAACCACATTTTTTCAAAAAATAGTTGCACATCATTTTTTCTCAACTAATTCGAACCCTGCTTAGGATACTTGTATCTCACTTTTTAATTCACAGAAAACACCAAATACAGTTTTATAACAGTTACGTGAAAAAGGTTTTGCCCCCCCCAATTTAGTTTGCCTCTCGATTGCCACCCCCCCCCCCCAACTGCGAGGCCTGGCACCACCACTGCACACTTATAATATAGGGGTGGATGGGTGGGGATGCAGGTTATGTCAGCACGTTTTTGTTGTTGCTCCGCCATGCTTGACCTCTAATCTCACCCACCCTTCCCCTTGTAATGCATCCATGGGTTGAAGTTTTAATTGTAATATGTGATGTGGAAAATACGATTGAACTGCTATTAATCATGCTGTATTTAGTTTATTTCTTGTTGAGCTGTAATAGGTAACAGTAATGCAATGTAAAGCTGTGATAGCTATCTGTGGTTAAAGAAAGGTTAAGCTTGTGGCGGATGCTGCAGCAGCTCCCAGCTATGTGTGAGAAATGCATTTATGTGGATAAAACCAGACAACATTTTTCATCAAGAGACAACCATCTACAGTGTAGGTATAATTTGCAGGTTTATACACAGAACTTTAATCTAATCTTCAGTACACAGCGTTTGTTTTATGGTTGTTTTCCCACTTATACAGGGGTTGGCTTAGTGTCTTGGATATGTGCATCCTCTCCCCCACCTGAATCCAAGGCTCAAAAATAATAATGTTCATAATTCCTTCAGTTGAATGACAAGATTTTGGCTGGTCATTGACTGGTGATCGGCCATTATTTTAAGCCCTGTAACAATCCATGTACATTTACAGTATATAAAAGTAAGCACCATTACCAAGTATACAAAATTTTCAGGTTTTAGTACACTCAGATATTACGGTCTTAAAATGCAACGTACACTTGTCTCACAATTAAACACTATGTCACAGCCCAAAAAAGTCACTTGACTGCCTGGGCAGTTACAGTATACTAGTTGTTACAACATCTGACAGACCTTGAGACCTTATTTTGGGCCCTGTTTTTTTATTAAAACTTGTTTTCAGAAATCGCTTTCATTTAAAATACAAGTCTGTTTTCATTCCCAGTTCTCTACATACCGGAGTTGTTGGATCTCCTCCAGTCATAAGACCAGATTGAAAAACATCATAAGGAAACAACAACTTCTCATAATGATTGCGAAGAACAGTAGGAGCAGACTTGGACTCGATGTAACCCATCTATAAAAAATTAAAAAGATTAATACCTTATATTCTAAAATATACATGTACAAAAATCATTAGAAAATCTGATCAATAATAATACATTGTATTAAATCTGAATGAGTGAAAACTGAAAATGAAATAAACTATACAAGAAAGAACTACTTATAGACTCAAAATCAATTCTGTTCAAATTTTAGTATGTTCAGTGTGTTAAAGTACAACAATAAAGGAGCCATTTATGACTAGCTAATGTAGGAATGGTAAGCCGATTGCTTCCTGAGTCAGTAAAAATGACCCCTTTAATATTTTACTCTGTCTAACACCAGATGATTTTACTCAACCCAAGGGATAACCCTCACACAGCCTGGGTAGCAATAGGTTAAACATTTATTAACTTAATGCTACCTAGCTAGCCTGTGTAAGGGTTATCCCTTTGGGGAGTACTGTATAATTATCGTAACTCAATGGTTAGAGCGTTTAACCAATCATCAAAAGGTTGGAGACACAAACCCAGTGCTGAAGCTCAGAAAGGCTTTGTACACAGATGTACCACATGTACAGTGTATACTAGCTGTAAGATCACTCTTTATAAGACAGAGTAAAATATTAAATAAAGAGACTGGCCAACCAGAGGTGGCATGGCTCACTGGGACACCGGGAGATTTCCCGGTGGGCCCCAATGATCTGTATACCTTGTGATGAGGCCCAACAATTTGTGACTGGTGGGCCCTGAATATTTTGTAGATGCTTAGCTGGTTGCCGTGCAATTTAGATTATAAAATACTGCATTTCTATAGCGTTTTGAGCTAAGGCCTTTTATGAGAGAAACGTACAGTTCAATTCATATCATAAAACCTTTAGTATTTTGAATTTTTTTTCCCAATTCAACGTTGCCTATGCAGCACATTTATTTTATAGTATTTTATAATATTAACCGTGTATTGAAAATAACAACACTGCGTGCAACTACTTACTGTACACGTTAGATTGTAAATATTGTATCATTGTTTTTCTGTTTTAAAACTTTTAAAATTTTGCTAAAAGGTGTTGTCGGAATGCAGGAAATTTCATTTCAGACACCCAAATTTCAAAAATTTTCCGGGGGAGCATACTGGCATTTCTAAATTCTTCTTATGATGACCCCTGAAAGTGGGCCCTAGAATGTGATTTCCCGGCCTCTACTTCTGAGCCATGCCACCACTGTGGCCAACACAGGGGGGAAAGGGTTAATGACTTGTTAACCCATTGCAGCTTAGGTCGTCTGAGGGTACTCCCTTTGATGAGTAAAATCATCTAGTGTTTGACAGAGTAAAATCATCTACAGTAGTGCTAGATAAAATAAAAAATAGAGTGCCCATTTTTGACTGCCTAGGCTGTTACAGGATTCTCTTTGATGAGTAAAATCATCTAGTTTTAGACAGACTAAAATCGTCTAGTGTTTAGACAGAGTAAAATCATCTAGTGCTAGATAGAGTAAAATCGTCTAGTGTTAGACCGAGTAAAATCATCTAGTGCTAGACAGAGTAAAATCGTCTAGTGCTAGACAGAGTAAAATCATCTAGTACTAGATAGAGTAAAATCGTCTAGTGCTAGACAGAGTAAAATCATCTAGTGCTAGACAGAGTAAAATCGTCTAGTGCTAGACAGAGTAAAATCATCTAGTGTTAGACAGACTAAAATTGTCTAGTGCTAGACAGAGTAAAATCGTCTAGTGTTAGACAGAGTAAAATAGTCTAGTGTTAGACCGAGTAAAATCATCTAGTACTAGACAGAGTAAAATCATCTACTGCTAGACAGAGTAAAATCGTCTAGTGTTAGACAGAGTAAAATAGTCTAGGTTTAGACAGAGTAAAATCGTCTAGCACTAGATAAAATAAAAAATAAAGCACTCATTTTTGACCGGCTACAGCAGATCTAGAAATGGGTTAATCACTTAATGTTAACCCATTACTGCCTACCCTGTTAGAGGGTTCTCTCTTTGATGAGTAAAATCCTCTAGTGTTAGAGTAAAATCATCTACTGACTAGTGTTAGACAGAGTAAAATCGTCTAGCGCTAGATAAAATAAAAAATAAAGCACTCATTTTTGACCGGCTACAGCAGATCTAGAAATGGGTTAATCACTTAATGTTAACCCATTACTGCCTACCCTGTTAGAGGGTTCTCTCTTTGATGAGTAAAATCCTCTAGTGTTAGAGTAAAATCATCTACTGACTAGTGTTAGACAGAGTAAAATCGTCTAGCGCTAGATAAAATAAAAAATAAAGTACCCATTTTTGACCGGCTACAGCAGAAATGGGTTAATCACTTGTTAACCCAATACTGCCTAGCCTACTAGAGGATTCCCTCTTTGATGAGTAAAATAGGCTTGTGTTAGACAGAGCAAAATATCAAAGAGACCATTCTAACCAGCCTAGCCAGGCCGGGATGGGTTAAATCATAAAAAAATCCAAATGCCAATAATTTGAAAACAAAGATTCTCCCCCAAATAAGAAGCATCTTTGTCATCAAGCATCAGATTACAATTTTCAAAGTGCTAAAAAAATTTCACTCACTTTACGAGCGACTACAGGCCATTTTCTCTTTCTGGTGACAAACTCGTAGCCACCTTCGTCATGAACCATCTAAAAGCAAGAGAAATGCATTTTGAAATCCCAAACACATACCCATCAGTTACACTAAACAATTAAGAACCATTTATTTTATAGCATAGATTGCTACACTGATCAATACGATATATATATAATATTGTTCAACCACCCTAAATAGAGTTAACCATCAAGTATCAAAATTTATTAAACACAACAAAGATAAGCCCACTTAATGCAGCCCCAGTCCAAAAATCAGGAAAAAGCTACAAGGAAAGCATTTTCTAATGAACTAATGGTTAAACCTTAAAACCATTAGGATCACAACAGTCGGACAATAGATGACCGCCCAAACCAGTAAACCAGCGTTGATTTCGGTCTAAATGCATGGATAGTTGGTTATCTGTAGTTTCTACCATAATAAGTTGGGTTTATATGCAAATATACATCGATTAGACTCTGGGATTTAACTTTTTCCAAGCCCGACGGCGTGTCGCATTGGTAATTCCAAAGCGCCATCATAGCAATAATGCTATTGTTTTGATTTCGATGCACAGGCTTGTGAAGACACTCTCTGGCGAATGGAGGAAAACCATCGGAAGAATCGCGGATTTATGAGTTTCAACGGCGTTTCTCGTTCCTTCCCAACGATCAGAGTAGATCTAGTCGTTGGTCGAAAAAGCGAAAAACGCTATCGAAATGTGCTCGAGTCGACATGAGGTGAACTTACTTTGAATAAGTTGAAAATATCCAAATTTCTTCTGTCAACCATTGGCACCTTCAAGCTTGTACCCTAGTGACAATATCAAGGTTTATGGTTAGTGTCTTCGTAGATCGAACGAGAAAAGCCGAAAAGTTTCATGCGACGAGAACGCCGGGCGCCGAAACAAAGCGCTGAAACGATTCTCCTTCCTTACCTGCAATTCCCAAAACTTCGCGATGGCATCCAAAAAATTGAACTTTACTCTAGTCGTAGCCTAGCAAAGAACCAAAATAAAAAGCTCAGTGATGGAGATTGGGTAGAGAATCTTGTATCCAAGAAATTTCCCGATGAAATCGAGCAGGATTATACACGAGAATATTATAAATAAGACAACAAGACTATGCCACGAGAAAGATCAATATGGCCACTGGCTAATGACTTGACCATTCTTCGCCATTCGTTCAGAAAAAAGAAACATCTACAATTTCGTTTCGACCACAGAACCCAGCCATTTAATTCGTCAACGTGTTGTATCTCCTGTTTGTGTAGTCGTTGAACCGATCCAAAAGTTCAATGCTCCACAACAGGCTTGAGTTTGCCCGAAAAAAGAAAACGACTTCGTGCATGAAGCCATATTTTGCGAGTGACCTGACTCAAACAATTTGAACTTCTACCTCGAGTTCGTTAAGTTTTTGCACTCGAGGAGTGAATCTGAATTTCTCCACGTCCACAGAAAAGGGTGGCTGCCAATCCTAGAGAAAAATTCAAGCAATAGAAGCGTTGGTACTGGGCTACGAAGCTCCAAAGATATCAAAAAAGGTCTTGGAAATATCTCGAGCTTACGGGCGGTGGGCGAATCTTGCAAATTCCAGTTTTTTCCACGTACGGACGTATCTTGTCTATGAAAGCCAATGGGTCTTGGAATTCTTCTTCGGTAGGCTCAAATACGGGAGCCTCTGGAGGAGGGATGAAGCTGGTCGCGTTCATGACGGACAAACTAATAAAC
The DNA here is from genome assembly GCA_964035015.1 of Corallium rubrum. Lineage (NCBI taxonomy): Eukaryota > Metazoa > Cnidaria > Anthozoa > Scleralcyonacea > Coralliidae > Corallium > Corallium rubrum. Next base: position 3,055,889 of record OZ036004.1, read on the forward strand.
TGTGACACACAAAACAATTTAAAGACCACACTACACAAGCAACGCCATCTTTCTACCACCTTCCCATCTCCCGGCCCGGCTGCACAAATCCTCCGACATCACGTGACTAATCCCCAGAATCTGATTGGCTCAATCAAATACTAACTGATCGCTGATTGGTTAATTTCGAATTACGTAAATTTCCCCAAGGGACAAAGTATTAGCAGGAAATCCCCGTGCAGACGGACACGCAATTTAAATGAAACTTTATATCGTCTGAAACTTGGCAAGAAAATGTTCTGTTTCCGATTTTTTGGTTCACGTTACGCCTGCAATTTTTGAAAAAATAAAAGTTTATAATGATTTCACGCTTTCTTCTTTAAACAAAGTATGGCACATAAAAATAGCATGGTTTTATAGGTAGGAATTTCTATAAGAATTGAAATGTTGCTACATTTTCATTTTCGTTTGGTTTCAAAAGTTTCTAGTAATTTTAGAAGAAGCTTGAACTTTCGGTACAGTTGTTTAATAAGAAACCAATGATGTGTAAAAGCTAAATAAAATAATTGAGGGTTACGTTTTGGAAACCGAAGGTTTTTGCGCTAAATTTCTGTGCCGAACAGGCGCACGATCTTCCGTATTCTATCTGAGTGAGACTGTTTTACATGTAATAGAGCTTTCGTGAAATCGGATCTCTATTCAAAAACCTTTCCCGGAGTATGTGGGCGGACAAAACAAAATATTAAGTAAATAAGATATTCATGTAATGAAACCACATGTTTTTGGAAGTCAGAGTTGTCGTCCACCAAACTTTTGAAAAGCATTACCCTGTTCCAAACTATAAGAAAGTAAAACACATGACATCCTGTACCAGACTAAACTGGCGTTATTAAAAAACGGAACCTCATCGAATGGGGGTACCCTCCTCTGTCCTAGTTAAGTAAATAACGACTTATGTCTCTTGCGTAATATATCCCAACAAATTCAAATGCAGCAGCTTTACACTCCCCGACAGAAAAGCTGAAAAAGTAGCTCAATTATTCAGATTATCACTGAAATTCGATCCTCGCCTACAGCTTGGGCATTATTTACTTGGGGGGGGGGGGGGGGTCAAAGCTCTACAAACGTAATCAGTCAATTTTATAAGTACTTGGAGAACTCTTATGAATAATTCTAAAGTTCTAAGAACATCTGTTACGTTTTTTACATGCACTTGCGCAGGTTGCTAATTTCGTAACTAAAATTAACCGAGTGAGAGGAAGGGGACTGGACTTGAAACTCATATAATTTTATTACACGAAGTACTGTAGTTCAACAAACCGTTGTACATGTTTTCAAAATGGCGGAATACGAAGACGACGAGATTTGTTCTCCTTTACCAACTGTAAATCAGCGCCTGGGACATTTAAAACCCTCCAGAGAGCTCCTAGAGTTTTATAGGAAGAAGATCGCCGAATACGATAATGAACACGAGGACACGACGAGAAAACTTGAGCAATACAAGTGTACTTACGAGGAACAGGTTTGAAATATTATTGTTTTATTTTTCTTGGGCGAACTGGAACGCTGTATTTAATGTGGGATATTTTTCTTAACACTATCTGCAGCATAAGATGCAGTGGGAAATGAGACAACGAGAAGAAGAGATAAGTGAACTGCAGAAGGCTTTAAGTGATATGCAAGTGTATTTGTTTCAAGAAAGGGAACATGTTCTTCGACTGTACGCCGAGAACGACCGATTAAAAATACGCGAAGTCGAAGATAGAAAGAGAATTCAACACTTACTTACGTTAACACAGTCTGCAGGAGGAGAGATCACGTACTTTCGTAAGAAGACCTCGCAAAAGCCAGTTGTGATTCAGCACAAGAATCTCAAAGCACAAAGTCGTAATGTTTTGGAAGGCAGAGGACCTGGGGGACATAAGAAAGGTATATACTGTACATTCAAATTCTCACCAGACATTTGAGGCTACCTATCCCACAACTACCACCACCCCCACAACAACTAACCACCACAAGCCACCACCTCCACCAAATGTCCCACCACCCTCCCGCATCAACTCCCACCTGCACCACCACCTCCACCAACCTCCCACCTGCACCACCACCTCCCTCACCAACCTCCCACCTGCACCACTACCATCCCACCTGTACCACCACCCTCCCACCTCCCCCACCACCCTCCCATCTTCACCACCACCCTCCCACCTGCACCACCACCTCCCCCAACCTCCCACTTGCACCACCACCTCCCCCAACCTCCCACTTGCACCACCACCTCCCCCAACCTCCCACTTGCACCACCACCTCCCCCAACCTCCCACTTGCACCACCTCCTCCCCCAACCTCCCACTTGCACCACCACCTCCCCCAACCTCCCACTTGCACCACCACCTCCCCCAACCTCCCACGTGCACCACCACCCTCCCACCTGCACCACCACCTCCACCAACCTCCCACATGCACCACCACCCTCCCACCTGCACCACCACCTCCACCAACCTCCCACATGCACCACCACCCTCCCACCTGCACCACCACCTCCACCAACCTCCCACCTGCACCACCACCTCCACGTGCACCACCACCTCCACCAACCTCCCACCTGCACCACCACCTCCACCAACCTCCCACATGCACCACCACCTCCCACCTGCACCACCACCTCCACCAACCTCCCACCTGCACCACCACCAACCTCCCACATGCACCACCACCTCCACCAACCTCCCACGTGCACCACCACCTCCACCCTCCCACGTGCACCACCACCTCCACCAACCTCCCACCTGCACCACCACCTCCACCAACCTCCCACCTGCACCACCACCTCCACCAACCTCCCACATGCACCACCACCCTCCCACCTGCACCACCACCAACCTCCCACGTGCACCACCACCCTCCCACCTGCACCACCACCTCCACCAACCTCCCACCTGCACCACCACCTACATCCACCTACCTACCACCACCTCCACCTAGCACTATAAGCAACCACCATCCATCCACTCCCACCACACCACCTACCCACCACCACCACTAAGACATGATGTAAATTACAATTCAAGGTGCAACCTTTGTGATTTACATTACAGGAGAGCACAGTTAAACTTTCTTCTGGGTTGGGGTTTGACCTATATATGAAGTAACCAACCAATATAATACACTTGTCAAATTTGACCTTTAAATTGCTAAATTTTCCCAAGGTAGTACCCCCTGGATTCCCTACTTTACCCGGGACCTTAACCCCTGCATTGAGGATTCTTGGTCACTGCCACTCCCAAATGTAGCTACAGTACATGTAGCAACAATGGTTGATATAATTTAAAATTTTTTAACACTTTACCAGGTCTCACATGATGAGTGAAATCATCTGGCACTGGACAGATCAACCCATTGTGGTCTGAGGGCCTCTGTAACAAAATCAAATTATTCTCCAACCTAAATTTTTCTCTGCGTGTTACCAGAAACATAACATTTTTTGTGAGGCATTCTGACAAAAATCTAAGAATAGTATTCTGGCTAAAACTACATTGGCACTTTGGTTTTACATGACTGTATTTAACCCATTCCTGCTTGAACCAGTGAAAATGGCCCCTTTATTGTTTTACTTTGTTTAACACCAGATGATTTTACTCATCAACGAGAGAAGCCTCAGACATCCTAGGCAGCAATGGGTTAATAGGGATGGTAACCCAGAAACCAGAAATGAAAAATCACAAAAAAATGTTGTACTCACCCCAAGGTTTTGTTTTAGATCTTAGTAGTAAAGGGAAAGTTCATGGCAAGACTCCTTCAGGACCCGTGAGCCCTAGTATTGAGAGAGACAATCAGACATTGCTTCTGCAAATTGAATCACTTCAAGCTCAGTTGGAAGAACAAACAAAACTCTCAAAGGAAGAAATTGAAAGCCTAATGGAAGACCGAAGGGTTCGAACTGAGGAACAGAATGCTATGTGTGAAAGAGATCAGGATAAAATCAAAACATTGACAGAAAAACTTCATAAGACACAAGACCTGCTTTATCAAAGTACGAAGGATTTTTTAGAGTTGAAGTATGATTTACGAGCAAGGGAGAGACAATGGATGATCGATAGGGACAGATTGGTACAAGAGATAGAACATCTCAGACAACAACTTGATGTATCTGGTAGCAGTGTCTTGGAAGCAACTGGGATGTCAGTTGAACCGCAAGTTGCCCAAATACAGACAATTCAATCACTGAAAGAGCAAGTTGAACAGTCACAGAAACTTGCCGATATGTATCGCGAGCAGTGCATTGGGCTAGAGGATGAATTAAGTAGGATTAAGGAGGAGACCGATGTTGGTAGGGAATTGTTTAAGGAAAGGAATGACAAAGTTAGTAAAAGACTAACTCTGATGAATCAACGTTATAATGCCTTGGAAAAGAGAAGAGCCTTAGAGGTGGAAGGATTTAAGAATGACATAAAGATGCTACGCAGTAAACTAAAAACTGTGGAGAAACATTTGTTTAAGGTAGGTTTCTATTCAACCTCATTCCCAGGGCATTTGTGATCGATGTGGCAAGGTGTTCCTGCCCCAAGGCAGGCTAATTTCTGTCAACAGGAAAACATAATACAGAAATTATTATTAATTTCTTTTAAGGTGACTGTTGATGTTCCATTGGATGGTGAAGTTGATCAGGAGGTTCTTCGTAATGTTCATGCAACAGCAGCGAGGTCAAAGTTCTTGGTTGGAGAACTACATCATCTCAAAGCAAAAATTTATTCATTAGAAAATGACTTACGACACTGTGGTTAACAGATAATACTTAACCATGCATGTATCGTACATTCAAAGAAAGCACCACGACACACTGTACTATGAAAATAACTATGTGCACTATACAATTACATGTACATACCAGCAGCAATCAGCATATAGATACAGTACCTTAATAAATTAATGCACTCTAGGGCTATATATTGGTTCTGTCTCTGCAGTGTTTAAAACTTTTTTTAAAAGTGTTTAAAACTTTTTTTAAAAGCCTTTACAATATCAATAATTAGCAATTTAATATTATACAGTAAGTTGTGAATTCAACAGAAAGTGAAGTGTTTGAGTGGTCGACTATCCATAATACAACTCCCACATAAAAAGTAATACATGTATGAAGTTACATAAAACAACACAATTTCAATGTGTAAGTTAACACATGAATCCATCCCCCTTTTTGTAGTGAATTTTACAAAACATTTCCTATATGGTGATTTAATTGAATGTAACATTAAAGCCATCCAACGTAGCACCTTTGCAAATGACTCTAACAGACCTTATTCAAAAATGGTGGACATTCATTCTTTTGTGTGTATATAAATCAGCCCTTATGATCTCGTTTTGAAGTAAAAATTCTTTACAATTTTCCACATGAAAACGAGTTTATAAGGGCTAATTTATATGTATATAAAAGAATGTTAATTTGGTGGCCATTTTTGAATAAGGTCTGTGGGTACTGTTTTTCTCTAATTCAGAGAGCATGTGTAATAATGCCAGCTTCTCTCAGCAAGTCAGTGTGTGTTCCCTTCTATAAACTCATGCATTTACATGTGTACAAAGTCAGAGTTGCTTGCAAACGAGGCTACCTTCAACAACTTAACATAACACAACACAAGAACTCAACTTGTTATTAAAGCTAATTATTCAACCATCTTTTTTGTTACTCGACGTGTTTTTGTTAAATTACAGTGTGTTGAAATGATTTTCTATTTTACAAATTAATTTACAATTATGGAAACTTGCTGAAGGTTTTTACATCTATCTGTGTACATTTGTTATTGTCCGATGATGTAAAAAATTATTTTGAATAAAAATTATCGAGGTTTGCTCACAGTAATTTGGGAATTTTTTGGTTTGTTTTTTCACCAAGGTAAAACTAAATTACAAAATCATTTCTAATAAATAATTTTTGACTATAAGTTATCTGTTTGATTTTGTTAATAATTATTCTGTACATTTAATTTATTCTACCAGTGGCATTTGAACACAATAAAACTGGACTTTGGACTGGACTTTGAACTGAACTGGACTTTGAACTGAACTGAACTGGACTTTGAACTGGACTGGACTTTAGATTGAAATTTGGATGGGATGTTGGAGTGGACTTTGGACTGGACTTTGAATGGGATGTTCAACTGGACTTTGGGTTAGACTTTGGACAGGGTGTTGGGCTTGATTCAAGTATCCCAAAACGGGATTTTCTGTCACCTAACCACAACAAAATCTCACTCGGCAATTGAGTTCACCAACGTGATTTTTATGCATTGCGTGCCATTAAACCAACTAGTGCAGGGTTCGAAATAACGTTCAGAAAATATGCCTAATTTTGTCGGCTGTTTTTTGTAGGTCAAAATTTTTGCTGGCTGTTTCCCAAGCAGCAAAGTTACGTTCTGGACATAGGCCCAAATAATGTATTGTAAACCAAATACTGGTTTCTTTTCGATCATATACAGAGAAATCAAAACAAATTACCATAATTCTGATCTTGGCAAAAGCAATTTCACCGATAACCCAAAGTTTAGTTATATTTTGAAATTAGAAATTGCCGGCAAGGTCCTAAAACTGCCGGCTATCGCCGGCAGCCGGCTGCTATTTCGAACCCTGTTAGTGAGTCAGGTTAGCCCAGTTCAAAGTTTAGTCCAAATTCTGGTTCAAAGTCCACTCCAAATTCCGGTCCAAATTAAAGTTCAACCAAAATTCCAATCCAAAGTCCAGTCCAAATTCCGGTCCAAAGTCCAGTCCAAATTCCGGTCCAAAGTCCAGTCCAAATTCCGGTCCAAAGTCCAGTCCAAATTCCGGTTCAAAGTCCAGTCCAAATTCAGGTCCAAAGTCCAGTCCAAATTCAGGTCCAAAGTCCAATCCAAATTCAGGTCCAAAGTTCAGTCCAGTGCTTACATATACTACCAAAATCAGTAGAGTGCTGGTCGGGCCCAAAATAACGACGCGTCAATAACAAGCCTAAAGGCGGTTTTCAACTAAGCGAAAAATATATGTCGCGCGAAGCGACATTTTCTTTTGTCTCGCAAGCTCCCGAGTGGAACTAATTAGCCAAGACAACAGAAAAATGCCGAGTCGGCCGACAAATGTTAGTGGAAAATCGCCTTTTAAGCCGGTTTTCCACAAGGCGATTTTTTTCGCGCGAAGCGACTTTCTTTTGTTCGAATTCAATAGATTTCTGATTAGTTCCAGCTCAGAGCTCACGAGACAAAAGAAAAAGTCGCTTCGCGCGAAAAAATCACCTAGTGGGAAACCGGCTTAACACAGAGGAATGTAATCACGTGAGAGAGGTAAACAAAGACGTTTCGATCGTTAAAAAAGATCGCGCAAGTCAACGCCTTATATGTACACGATGTAAATATGTCGTGGGCTTCCATGGTAGTGTTTGCGTCCTTTAAATGTAACGTCGAACGCTGCCATAATAAACAACTAAAGAACCATATGAAATAAACTTGCCGTAAAGACTGCATTCTTTCACTCAAGTGATTACATTCCTTTGCGTTAGGCTTTGTTCACACTATACCGGGATAGGTCTTCGTGTCGGCAAAAAAAATACCAGTATAGTGTAAACAGATTCACTGGCACGATATTGTGCCGAAGTATTCAAGCCCCGTTCACACTATACCAGATAGCATTCCCACGCTCTATTCTATTAATTTACTTCCGGAACGATTTCGAACTCCGTTCACACTTGAGCTGGAACGACACAAAAAGCTATCCGATACAAGATGTACCTCTTTCGAGATCGGAGCGGCGTGCCAGCACAGAAATTGTGCCGGAGCAGGCGTTTTGTGTGTGAACAGAAGGCTATATCCGATATGGTTTTCGTGCCGGCACAAAAGTTATCCGGTATAGTGTGAAGGGGGCCTTATAGCACTCTAGACTGTTTTTTTCTAATTAGGATTTTATACTGGATATTCACGGAAAAAACGTTGTCACTCCAATGATGTTGCGGTAAATACATATTATTTAAAAAAACCTGACATTCTACCAGAACAGTTCCGAACCACTACTACCATCTACGTTCAAGCGTTTAGCGAATAACTAGTTGTTTTCCAATCTCGTTCCCAGAGCCCACGTTCCCCACCCGAGAAACGAGAGACTCTGGGATAATCCGTTTCACATCGATATTTCATTGGCTGATGAACATGATTACTTTCTTCTGGATAACAAGAATCCTGTGATGGCGTGGACGGATTATCCCAGAGCCTCTCGTTTCCCGCCCGCTGGGTAAGGGGAACGTGGGCTCTGGGAACGAGATTGGTTGTTTTCGAGTTTTGAAACAAACATTGTCCAATGACAACTATACGCTTGACAGATGAAATCAATGACGAAAAGGGGGTGTAACTTTCCGTTGTTGTTGCTTTCCCGGTTATTCCAGACGATCATTCGCTGATCATTTCACTTCTCACACAATTAAGCCAAAGAGAAGTCATTCCAAGCAAACGCTGCCGTGTGAAAAGAACGATGACAAGTATTGACAACGGAAAGTTACACCCCTATTCGTTATTGATTTGATCTGTCAAATACGTAGTTTCCTACGGCACGAAGTATAGTAGAAAAGTATATTCATTACGTCAAGAAGCAGTATTCCCAGGAGGAGGGCGTGTCAGAAACAAGTGTATAAAAGAAGTCGTTTTCCAGATGAAGCATCTCGGTCAGTCAGTAGACAGCTCAAACTTGAACATTGAACTAGGAATCACAACGTTTTGATTTACTATTTGCTGAGCGGGCAGTGAGCTGGTTATCTTGGTCCCTCGGTGGAAGGTTTTTTCTGGCCTCCCTGATACCAGCTATGGCGCAGATCGGAGTGGCGCACTGACCAGGACTGAAGCGAATTAACACTAACTGTGAACTTTCAGCAATCCTGATAGTCGAAAGAACATTTCTTACTACTCAATTTATAACAAACGATTGTAAATACGATACAGAATTATCGATATAGTTACAATTAAAAGAGCTGTCGTCTACTACACTGGACCACAGCAAAGTTTCTCCAACAGTTGTTGCCGTGCCGTCTATTGCGTCCAATAGCAATGAACATACGTATAGTGGTCATTGGACAACGTTTGTTTCAGTACTGAAACTCGAAAACGAGTTATTCGCTAAACGCTTGAACGAAAATGTCAAATGGTAGTACTAACTATAGTATAAATACAGCATCACAAAACTTGCCATTTCAAGATCATCTTGCCCCCACTCCATAAATAGTTCTAGCAGCCAGCAACCCCAAATATGGTAAACCACACTGTGTCACGTTGCAATGGGAGATTTCACAAAAAATTCAGATTTCCTTTGTCCTCCATTTGTAACAGATTTCTCCGCGAGTTTAACATCCTCTAAACTGCCAGCTGATTTCGTCGCTTTTCGTTGCAATGGGTTCTTTACTCTTTTCGAGCTGAAAAGTCCAAATTTTTTTGGCAGGTGCTGAAGGGAGGTGCTTAGGGATAATCCAGGAGTGCTGTCAGTAAACTCCTGGAAATAAATAAAGTAAAGCAAGAAATAAGAGCTGTTTTCTGGCATGTAACCTTCAAAACTTCATCGTGCTAATCTTGATTTGAAAAAAACAAACGCATTTACCATGATGAATGGCAATATTGAAAAGCTAATAAAAAACTAGAAAAGTAAAGTGCTGTGTTGGCAGTGTTTTGGATAGAGCAAAGTGAAAAGTGGTAAACTGTGGAGATCTTTTGGAAGGAAACACCGACGTTTCAAGCGGATTTCCCCGTCAAAATAAAACGCCATGAAAATTGATAGCTATTTATAACAGTTTGCCTGGGACTAATACTGAATCACAGCGCATGCGCATATCACCATAGCCTTCCCAATGAACTCTATATATAACTGGAGTGATATCTTTGTAGTGGACAACGTGGCTGGGCATGTAGGCCTGGAGTACGTATAGTTCCAGTCTTCTACGCGGTCTGGTCAAGTCGTATCTGGTCAAAAGACCGCGTAGGAGACTGGAACTATACGTACTTCAGGCCTACCACATGCATTCTCGTCCCCAGAGCCTCTCCTGTGCTGGCGCGCGGAAAGGGCTCTGGGGAATCCATAATCATCGCGATCTGATTGGTTGTTCAGATTCAAAGGCCAATATATAACGGAGCTTAGTGAATGTTTATAAATAAACAGTATTTGAGACACGAAAACTGACAACGAAGCACAATTCTAATATAGTTCTAATCCGAACAATTTAATCGAACATTTATCAAAGTAATCAACCTGTTTCCCCTTATATAATTAAATCAAACACAGAAGACAGACAGGAATTTGAAACCGATAGGCGATAGACAGCACACTGCAGGCTGTTAGAAGTAAATATACAAGTCAAATATACAAGTCAAATATAAACGAATTAAAGATAACTACCTTCACTAAAGCTGGTTTTCCACTAGGCGATTTTTTTCGCGCGAAGCGACTTTCTTTTGTTCGAATTCAATAGATTCCTGATTAGTTCCAGCTCAGAGCTCATGAGACAAAAGAAAAAGTCGCTTCGCGCGAAAAAAGTCGCTTAGTGGAAAACCGGCTTAAAAGAGGCCGTAAATACGAAGAAATTCCGACACGGCTCTATTGCCAAGCTCTGAAGCGAACTCGTAAATTTTTATGTATTTTGCCCCATCGAGTAAACGCGGCGATGATCCACACTCGACAAGGACTTTCTTCGAACGGAATCTACCACAATCAGAATTGTTCCAAAGTCAAACGAGTCAATACGAGACAGAATCGAAAACGAAGGGAAAATTATATTCCAAATTATATTCTCGACCCTCACGTAAAGAGGATTTGTTAAAAAACCTACTGAGGCTATCGAGCATAAATAAAGTTTATTATTATTATTATTATTATTATTATTATTATTATTATTATTATTATTATTATTATTATTATTCCAAACAACTGTCGATGATCTCGTGTCCAACACCCAAACCGCGAACTTAAACGCATGCGCTTTAGAAAGAACACCAAAGAATCTTGGTGTTCCGGTTTTGGATTCTCCCAGAGCCTTTTCCGCGCGCCAGCACGGGAGAGGGTCTGGGGACGAGAATGGCCTACATGTCCGTCATGTTTGGCTTCAATTTTTGCCCGGTCAATGACCAGTAGATAGAGTTATATATCACTCCAGCTATATATAGAGCTCACTAAGCCTCCCACACTCAGCAACTGACATATTTTGTTACAAAACCTTCTCGATGTAAATAAATCCGTTTAATACCTTCGTACTCGAATTAGGATCCTTGCCCTTACTGTCGTGATAGGTTATGTAAAAGTAAAAAAAATGAAACTACACTTGTAGATTATTAATACAACGTGAATGCATATATTTTATTATAAGAAAATACTTAGATACACAAATCACAACCTGAAATATTTAAAATATCTCAAATATGTAAAATATCATTAACTAACTCCATGTAAATTCATCTTTTCGACATTTTCTGCCATTTTTTTGTTAATAGAATTATGTGGTTTTGTAGATATTTCTAATATATAGTAATACTTAATGCTGCAGCTTTTTTACACAAAAGTCTTGTTAGATTATAATTAAAAAAAATCCCAAGACTAATGATTACTAAATCAGAATAAAAGTACATTAGTACAGAATCAGAATACAAGTAAAAGTACAAGTGTTTGCAGGCCTTTCTATATATTTATTATTTTTGGCACTTTCTGAAAAGAATTTCTTAATATTATCATCAACTGAAGTTTCATCTGGATGCCGTTTGTTTCTGCTAAAGTTGGTTTACTATCCACACGAAATGACGTCAACCCGTAGTCTAGTTTCTAAGCCTTTCGTTTCCGCCATGAGCTTGGCCGCGTAGGGGTTCTTGGGAAGACTGGGGAGAGGCTGGAAACGAGAAGGCCTAGCAACATTCGTAAAAAGGTCCTGCCCAGAATCGTTCTGGCCCTTCGAGTGTTCCTGGGATCTAGCGTAGCGACAGTATATTGAAAGCATAAGGATGTCTGCGAAGATTTTACCAAATACCCTGGCGATCGAAAAGAAAGAAATTATGGAATATATTCCAACTGGAGCTCGAAATGAAAATTTAACTGTTTAACTTTCAACTTTTGGCGGTTGCAGAAGGAAAGCTAGTGATAAGAAGCTATGACAGTGAACCTTCGTCGATGAGAGGTGAGTAGGCTTGTATTATTTTATGCAGATGAAATAGTAAGTGTCGGGAAACTCTTCATAACATCATAACATCACAATTCTTCCTCAATAAACAACTGAGCTGTAAAATGAAAGAGTTTACGAATGTTGCTAGGCTTTCCCCAGCGGCCCCAGCGGGTCCGTTCGGATCACTTCCAAAACGTGTCAACCGAGGAAGGCCTAGAAACTAGGCTAGTCAACCCGCAAAGGGGCACGCAAAGATATTGCACAGTGATTTAAAGTGCCTATGAAGCGAAAATTAAGTTTGTCCTATTTGAAAGAACACCTAAAATGAAAGAGTAACATCTTTTGCAGTTTTTCGTTTCCTTGCTTCGTTCTAAAGATATTTTAGTTTGTTTGATATGCAAATTAAACATTTTGACGTCATATGTAGAGTAATCTTACGCTTAACGCTTAACTTATGCGTGCTTAAATTTTGGCCGTGTAAACAGGCTTAAGTGTTCTTTCAAATAGTTCCATAGCCACTTTAACAGTGAAATTTTGGTAAAGTAAATTTTCTCTAAACAGGTTTGTTTAAAGCTCAGTCGCTCAGAGCAAACTCTCTTCGTATTCCAAAGTTGAATCACTGTGTAACATCTTGCATGTGTGTCCCTGGGTTGACGGCATTTCCTGTGAATAGTAAGCCAAGTTTAGCCAAAGAAAAAGGCATCAAGATGAAACTTTAGTTGACGATAATATTAAGAAATTCCTATCAGAAAATGCCAAAGATTATAAATAAATAAAAAAGTCCAATTATATTAATAATTATATTAATAATTACACTAATATTGACTAATAACTGTTAGTAATACAACACATAAATACACAGTGTTAGTGATTACAAAATAATAGGACTATAATTGTTAGTAGTATAACAAGTATTACAAATAATAATCTCACCTAACATTAACAACTACATAAAGCATGCAGCAATGAATTACTGTTAAACTATGAAACATATTAATAAGGAGTTAGTTGCCTAAAATGTATAAGTATATATGTATATATCTATATATATTTTTTTTGTTATAAATATTTGTACTTAGAAATATGGTATATTCCCAAATCTGAAAAATATATATTGTCAGAAAAACAAAACACAAAACAAAGTATAAACATAATAGAAACTAACTCGGACATTTGGTCCCTGTTTTGGTTGCTGGTTTTCAATTTTTCTAATTTTATCTAAAGTAGAGCTTTTCTTTTCCTTCATATAAACCTCAAAACAATTTTGTTTTGGAAACATGATCAACGCACATTCTTTTGCACTCTTTTTGTTTGCCAAATTTCAAGAGAATGAACTGAAATACCGCAGAGTCTCGAAAGTAACCGCACCCCGAAAGTAGTCGCCTTTTTAAACACTTACTATGGAAACCCAAAAGTAGACGCCCTCAAAAGTAGCCGCTTCCAATATTTATTTTCGTATAACTTTCTATTTTTATATGAGGCAAGCCAGCCCGGTAAGCGAGATCTCACTGTGTAGTTATTTTCCTGTTAAAAATTCCACTGCGTTTATATGGCCAAGCGGGCTAGCCCGGTTAGCGAGATCTCACTTGAAAGAGGCGAGATCTCGGTAAGCGAGATGAAAGTTTCCCATGTAAACAGTCGCTAACCGGGCTGGCCCGCTTATGTACCGGGTGATTTTTCAAAGGGATGAAGACGCCATCTGGGATAAAATTCGTTCATATAAACGCGAGCCAGAAATCATCCCGCTGGCTCGCTTCCATATAAACAGCCCACAAGACTTCATTATTAATATAGATAAAAAAAATTGTAACTACTCTGCTACTGTCGTTTAATAAAAATAAAACAAACACTTTGAAACGTTTTGCGAAATGTAGTGGTTCAAAAGCAAACACCTAGACCGTATTGATCGACTTCTTAAGTGAGCCTTCCGATTTGGATATACTACTAGGAATATTAAGATATCAGATGTAATTGAGGAGAGAGATAGAAACCTGTTTAGGAGAATAATTAGTGATAGCGGACATGTGTTGCATGACTTACCAGGGGCGGATCCAGCAAAAAAATTGAGTGTAGCTTTATGACGTCATAGTCTGTATATGACGTCATAATCAGTACATGACGTCATAATCTTTATATGATGTCATAGTTTGTGTGTAATGTTATGTCAGAAAAGGCCAGGAATTTGTAAAATACAGTAAATCATGAGTGATCTCATGACACCAACAACATAGAACATCATCTTTACCGTAAATCTTATTATTAGGGAAATTTGACACTTCCGTTACGTCATTTTAACAAGAGCTTAAAGAGCGTGACTAATAAACATCATAGAAGACGGAGTTCTTCGAAGTTTAATAACTTGACATTGATTTTGCCTGAGTTTTCTACAACAACGGATGTCATATTATCGACCTGTGTTAGTACAGAAGAATGTGCAATACATCAATTTGACTGATGCTTAAGCATCGTTCGCTACACTCTGGATCCGCCCCTGCTTACTCCCCCAGAAAAGAGGGAGAGTTCTTCGAGAGCGAGGGCGCGAGTACGTTCTACCAAAAGTGAACACAGAAAGATTCAAACGATCTTTCATTAATAGATGTCTCTTTAAATATATTAAATAGTACAGTACAATTGTATTTAAGATTTCAATTTAGTAACCATTGATTGACTGTAAAGATACGCGTTTGACGTATTCTTATTAATAAATACTATTATAGACCTTATTCAAAAATGGCCGCCGAATTAAAATTCTTTTATATGCATATAAATTAGCCCTTATGAACTCGTTTTCATGTGTGAAATTCAAAAGAATTTTTACTTTAAAACGAGGTCATAAGGGCTAATTTATATGCACATAAAAGAATTCTAATTCGGCGGCCATTTTTGAATAAGGTCTATTATTATTATTATTATTATTATTATTATTATTATTATTATTATTATTATTATTATTATTAAATAAAATGAATACTACAAGGTGTAGTATCGGCCAAGGTGGCCGATACTAAAAATACCAACCCGAAAGTAACCACCCTTCTAAAAGAGGCTACTAATTCTGAAAGTAGCCGGTCCGGTTATTTTCAAGACTCTAGCTTCTTTGAAAATTAGCAAAAAAATAGTACGGTACGTGACACTAGCTCAAAGGAATAAATTGACCATGACAATAAATCTGGTTGTATCTTCATGTTGCTGATTTTCCGTTTCTGTAAAATCAGTTTTCGAGAAATTTCAAGCATATCTATTTGAAACTTGGCAAACACAAATGTTCTTAGGATTGTATTGCGTTTAGAGTACATTTTGTCCTAAACATAATACAAAATTTGACCAATTGTTTAACAGACTCGTAGTTGATTCATTGATTCGTATCTGACAAATATTGCAAAGATTAAACGAATATTGGAGAAGAGAAAAAACAATTTTGTTTACAATTGTTTTCCAATATTCACATAAACTTTACAATATTTCTAGGAGAGAAAACAACGAATCAACTTCAAAATGACTATAATACTCTGTCTAATGGAAGTAACTAATAGGTAAGTAGAACTGTCAATATGCCGATATAATGTTCTGATGAAAACATGGGTGAACAAGGCCATGAAAAGCCCATCAAATAAAAAATAAACGTGGTGTATCTACAAACCTATTTTGAATTCAGGAGAAACGTCATTCGGTTTTCTCTTCTCTCTTATTGGCAGTTCTGCTTTACTAAATACAATGATATACTGTAGATATACATCATCACATTAATTACTTCCATTTAACATAGTAGAAGCAATCACGCAACACACTGACTAAGTGGCTACAACTGTTGTTCAGCAGTAGACACAAAAAACCATAGTTTTCAACCTGTTAAGTTTATACCAAAGCACCAAGGTTGTCCATTTAATAAACCACTTTCATAATGACGACTAATTTGAATATTTTTTTATGTGCATCTTAATAAGCCTTTCTCGCCCCGTTTGTGTCTGTACTCCGCAATTCCAAAGGATATTTGGTTCATAACGAGGCCAGGTTTGTTTAGATGCGTATAAAAGAATATTTAAAGTTGGTGCCCGTTACGAAAGTGGTCTATAATGTTTAGTGTAATGAAATAGATTTAAAACCTCTTTAGATCACCTGATAGTGAGACCAAACATTTTCCGTACTTACGATCCCGGCATAATCATCAATGGACGTCACACTGCTGCTCTTCTGAAGCGTCTCTTCATAGAAGGCACTGTCTGGTTTGACAAAGAGAGAAATCGAGGCAAAACGTGATGGAGTAAAAAGATGAAAGGGGATTCTATTAATTAAAACAGGCCAAGCAATTTAAGTCAGCTTGATTGTTTTAAATGAATAACTAATTCATTCATTCAATTATCCACCCACTCATCCCCTTCCTCCCTCTCTCCTTCTCTCCCTCCCTCCCTGTCTTCCATGCATCCATTCCTGTCTTCCCTCCCTCTCTTCCGGTCTTCCCTCCCTTCCTTTGTCGTCCCTGCATGCATTCCTGTCTTCCCTCCCTCCCTTCCTGTCTTCCCTCCCTCCCTTCTGGTCTTCCTTCCTTCCCATCTATCCACCTATCCATCCTCCCTATCTCCTTTCCTCCCTTCCCTCCCATCCATCCACCACACCCATCCTCCCTCCCTTTCTTCCCTTCCCTTCCCCTCCCTCCCTCCTCCCGCCCTCCTTCCCTCCCTCCCTCCCTGTCTTCCATCCATCTATCCACCCTCCCTCTCTCCCTCCCTTCCTGGCTTCCTTCTATCTATCACATTCTCCCTCCCTTCCCTCTCTCCCATCCATCCACCCACCCACCCATCTACGCATCCATCCTCCCTCCCTTTCTCCCCTCCCTCCCTTCCTGTCTTCCTTCCCATCTATCCATCCATCCTCCCTCTCCCTTCCCTATCTACCCATCCTCTCTCCCTGCCTCCCTCCCTTCCATCCTTCCTTCCATTTATGATTTATCCATCCATCCATCCATCCATCCATCCATCCATCCATCCATCCATCCATCCATCCATCCATCCATCCATCCATCCATCCAACCTTCCTTCCTCATTCCATCTATCCACCTACCCACTAACTACAACTACAAGTTTAGAGGTTTTCCCCAAAATAAACAAAAGGAAATACCAGAATTAATCAGCACCATAACACACCTGCCTGAGTTAGATCTTGTAAAGAACTAGACAAGAGTTTACTTCCACTCAGTTCACTTTCATTTTGAACGGTTGGTTCACCCAAAAGGCTCAGAGAATCAGGAGCCGGTTTATTTTTTTGAGATTTAGAGCGTGGTAGAGTCAGCGACATGGTATCCTGAAGTTCTCTTTTACCATACCCCAAAACTGATAGCTGACGTGTCTTCTCAGAATCTAGATGAAAACATTAATCATTGTTGATTGTTAAATCAACTTCGTATCTATCTCACCCGTGGGTATTTTACATATTCATCTCAAACTCATTAAT
Organism: Corallium rubrum; assembly: GCA_964035015.1. Lineage (NCBI taxonomy): Eukaryota > Metazoa > Cnidaria > Anthozoa > Scleralcyonacea > Coralliidae > Corallium > Corallium rubrum. The sequence continues at coordinate 3,073,452 of OZ036004.1, forward strand.
AATAATTCAATAATTCATGAGGAAAACACAAAGGAAATCAGTACCGTGTCGGTGGTTTGGATATCGGAGGAAGAAATTACATAAATTAAGCAAACTTTTACCTTGATTTTCTCTTCAAATACTGATTTGTTTGAGATGCTATATCATACACTCGGAGGAGTGTTTCATCAGGATATCCAAACACCTCGAAGTTTGTTCAAAAACCTCGGCTGCGCCTCGGTTTTCAACAGACGTCTCAGTGTTTGGACATCCTGATGAAACACTCCTCCTCGTGTATGATATATTACGTAATATTTGGGTTCTCTTGAGCAAAATTGCAATATATTTTGTCGTCCCAAAATGTCATCTTCACGGACTTTTTCGCTGTAAAAATTGGAACTACCGTATTTACTTGTTTGAGCGCCGCGGCGCTCTTTAAATTTTTAGTGTTTCGGATGCGGCGCTTATTTGAGGGCCGCGCTCTTTAAAAGTTATTTTATTTTGTCAACAACAAAATTTAACAACAAAATAAACATGATTAATTCTTTGAACGTTTTAAGTGGGAAGAGTCATCACTCTTAGCCAGCGACAAGCAATACTTCACGCGAAGAACAAGAGAATCCACTGAGATCGCAAAACATCACACTATTTCTCAGGAGGGACAGCCATTAAATAGTACGTGGCGTGCCCTATTTGGAGAACATTCTTGATTTTGTTTTCCCCGAGCCGGTGAGGGTGCTAATCTCGACACGCGTGGAGTCCATTTTACACGCGTGTAGAAAAAGCGAGGGAGCCGAAATCTGGGAAATAGTTTATTTATTTATTTATATATATATATATATGTTTGGTACGGTGTCACGCGGTAAGAATAGTTGGACACTGGTGACTAGCGACAAGAAAACTAAAAATCTGTCAGTATTTTGCTTTCGTTTAACGAAATGGAGCCTGCTCTACTTAAATAATAAAAGAGAACAACGAAGAAAAGGATACAAACAGCCGGTTTAATATATGTTGAAGCGAAACCAGAGGTCCTGAAGAAACCAAACGCCGTATGGTAAACAAAACCTCGATCTGAATTGCAGTGTTTGTGGTCACTCAGTCGTCTCAAAATCGTTCAAGTTTATAACGGTAGGGGATTTGTATTTTGTCCTTATGTCCTAAAACAATATACATGCAGCTTCACGTTTTCGTGCTCTCCCTTTGCTCGTCCAAATTAACCATCAGTCAGCTTAACTAAAACTAACTTAAAACACTATCTTAGGCTTATATCACGCTTATATTAACCGTGGTGGACGTGGGCTTTGTCGGTTTTCTTGGCTGTGATTCCAAATTTTCGACTGAAACGTTGTCTGTTTAATACTTCTTTCTGGAATCCGATTCTACTGAATTGTTTTTATCTCAGACTCTATTATAAATGTAATTTTTGAGCTGTCAACTTTTAATTCTGCCTTTGCAAAGTGTACATGCATAGAGAAGCCATTTGAAGGCTTGCTAGAAATAATCCCTTTTGAAACTTCCTAAAAACAATATATTTTTTACAACCAGAATTTAATAATGAAATCTAAGTTTTGCTTTGATATGTTCAACTTTCATTAAATGATTTAAATCAGTTTTGTCATCCTACCGACCTATCCATAAATTGTATAATTTAATATCCCAAGGATTTAATATCATTTGTTTTTATATTTGTTTGTTTTTATATTGGCTGTGTAATCAGGAGTGCTTTTTTTAATGAGAGGGTGGGTGGGTGGGTGGGTGGGTGGGGGGTGTTTCAAAAAAGCATGTAAAAGCGGGCGAGGGGTTGTTGCATTCATGTATTTCTAGTCTAATTAATAAAATTAACGTGATACGCCATTGTATTCTTACGTGATTTAATTGATCAGTTGCTTAATTTATAAATGACGTGAGCCAACAGTTTGTTATTATTGCTCTGATGAAGGCCTGAGTTAACAGGCCGAAAGCTTAGCAAAGAAATATTTTACGTGGTGTTTCCACAAAACTTATTTATAAAATAAACATGTTTCAAATGTCATATTGTCATTTTGTACTTAAAAACACTGTAATACAGGAGAATAAATTTGCGAGGCTGATTTAAGATTGAGATGTACTGTAGTTGGTGCTATTTCAAAAAGTCATTATGCAGTGTGATGTCATGTCATAAGTATGACGTTTGCATATCAAACAAACCTGAATATCTCAAGAATGAAGCAAGGAAACGAAATTCTACGAAAGATGTTACGTTGCCATTTTAAGTGTTCTTTCAAATGCAATCATAAAAATAGGCATGTCTAGACATGCATGTATCTACTGCGTTCAATCATGCCTATAGCTACTATGGTAAAAACAATGTTGTAATTACTGTATGTACTTGTAGTGACCTTGTATTCAGAGCTGAACAAGATTTTTGTCAAGATTGTCAATGCTGGGGTGAAATTTCGCTGCATTGGCACTTTAAAGAGGCCATTTTTTTACCAGCTTACATTTAGGCATGACTGAGTTAAACTTGAAAACTAATTTATTTAATCTAATATTTTTTCTTAAAAATGATGTACATTGTAATGTACTTACTAATTCGCTCACTCTCCATAATACCAGTCTAAATACAAAAACAAAGGGAAGAAATCTTAAGCTTCATTGTCAAGGTATTCGATATAAAACTACAGAATGGAATAACTGACCTCTTCGATACAATCTCTAAGCTCCGAGTAAAAAGTCTTCCGTATGTCTTCACTTTTGGCGTGAAATGATATGAGAACCTACGTAGAAAAAGATGGTATTTAAAGGGGCAGTAACACGGAAAATCTTTTATTCAATTTTGATTTTATCTAGAGCAACGGATGTCGTGTGCTGTTAGGGCGCTGCCTCTCACCAATAGGTAAGCCCGGTTAGACAGGGTTAGTACTTGGATGGGTGACCGTCTGGGAACAACCCCGTTCTCGAGCTTGGAACTCATGTGAGTAGAGTTTAGTTGGTCTCTCCTGTGCTCCAGGGTTTTTCACTGGGTTCTCCAGTTTTCCTCCCTCCGTAAAATCAACACCTAGGGCTGGGATCCGTGGTCTGAACTGTGTCGTATGGCGGCTGCTTAAAGCGCCTTTGATATGCCTCGACACGCGGCCACATTGAAAAATCCTTAGGAGTAATTTGATTGTAAAGATATACGTTTGATGTATTCTAATTAAAGACCTTTAAACCTTTAAACGAACGAACGAACGAACGAACGAACGAACGAACGAACGAACGAACGAACGAACGAACGAACGAACGAACGAACGAACGAACGAACGAACGAACGAACGAACGAACGAACGAACGAACGAACGAACGAACGAACGAACGAACGAACGAACGAACGAACGAACGAACGAACGAACGAACGAACGAACGAACGAACGAACGAACGAACGAACGAACGAACGAACGAACGAACGAACGAACGAACGAACGAACGAACGAACGAACGAACGAACGAACGAACGAACGAACGAACGAACGAACGAACGAACGACCGACCGACCGACCGACCGACCGACCGACCGACCAACCGACCTCCCTCCCATACAGAATACAAAGCGTCCCTAACTCGCGACTCGTTACGGCATCTTAATAACTTGTAAAATCTGATTCTGGTACCTGACTGTTAGACTTGTTAAGAAGTCGAATACCATACTTATAGTCTATAAAGAAAAGGAATTGCTTTAGTATTACTTCACATGCAGTATTATGTAGGTTCAGTTTGTTACTTCAGTTCATAATATATTAAGACACTCTCACATCTACTCAATCAAAAGGTGTATATTTAGGCCATACACAAACTAACAGATATGAGTTAATACATTTTAACATACTAAAACACAGTAGTAATTAGTGTTGTAAACATTCAACTTACAGTTGTTGTTAAAAAGTGAGAACTTTATATCACAAAGCGTATGTGAGGACTTGTAGCTATAAAAGTGACTTCCCTTTGGTCCAGCTTGACCCCTTTCTTTGGTAACCTGTATTGACATTAAGATATACTTAAAATGAAGTCAGGAAAAACTCGCTGTAGATAGAATAATTATTGCGAGAGATGAAACTGACGTAGAACACTTAATTATATTAGGTCAATAGACGAATTTAATTCAGACGAATTTAATTGTTTGAATTTTATTCGACGAAAGTACGACGTATTACTCAATTACATTCGACACGCGAATTAAATTAACTTCTTTGGAAGATTTTCGCTTTTTCGCTTTGTTTTTGAGATATTTCATTCTGTTTGATATGCAAATGTCCGGAATTTACGTCACACATGCATAATGACTTATCAGAGAATGTTATATATCTTTGCGTTCATCAAATAAAAACACTAAAGTATGAATAACATGTGTGCGTGTTTCTCCCACAACACCAAACTTCTCGACTTTAAAGGATTTCGTTCGAGAATGAAAGAGATGACACAAACTTCTTCAATAAGTCATTATGCATGTTGACGTAAATTCCGAACATTTGCATATCAAACAGAATGAAATCACAGTCAATCGAGATATGGTCTGGAAACTCGGCAAACTTCAGAGCGCCTATAATGAGCTGTGATTCTATGTTGAACCGTACCTTACACCGTGCACATCCTTTTATTTAGGTTTATTAATATTTAAATAGCACGGTTGAGTGATTGGACTGAAACGTTGCTATTGGACAATTCGCTCATTATACTAAAATACAATGTGTTCAGTGACCGTGCACCGTGCACAAAAATGCACAAAGGCGAACAAAAAGATAGACCAAAGACTTAGCTGAGTTTCCAGACCATATCTCGATTGACTATGATGAAATATAATATAAATAAGTTTTGTGGAAACACCACGTAAAATATTTCTTTGTTAAGCTTTCGGCCTGTTGACTGATGAAGGCCTTTGCTCTGATGAAGGCCTGAGTCAACAGGCCGAAACCTTAGCAAAGAAATATTTTACGTGGTGTTTCCACAAAACTTATTTATATTACATTATCGCCATGAAAACTTTCAAAGAATTCATTAGAATGAAATATCCCAAAAACAAAGCGAAAAAGTGAAAATCTTCCGAAGAAGTTACTTTATCATTTTAAAAGTTCTTCCAAATAAGACAATTAAAAATGTCGGGGCACTTAAACCACTGAAGGTCTTACTATTCTTGCATATCATGCATATGAGAACTATGGGCGTTTTCCAATTTACAAGGCCAGACGTTTCAGTCCGGCGAGAGTGGGAATGGGCTTTTGATTGGGACCAAATTTTCCATTCTGACAGCCTCAAACTTATATAATTAGGATCAATTGACTTACCACAATCATGTCATTGAAAAGAAACACAACTCTGTGATGAAATTTATCTTTCCTCCTTCCACCCTGTATTTCATAAAGTGATGTCACCTGCCTCAACTGGCGATGTGGTAGAGCTAAAGTCTAGAAAAAAGATTAACAAAACAATCTTCAAAAGCTGAGGACATCGTTCGAGGGGCTCGTTCTACCTTGTGAGGATGAGATGTCTTCCTGTAATCTTAAGGTGGCCCCATACAGTTTCTCGAATAGTGGAAAATACAAGATTGAGAGTCCAAAACACGGGCATAAGCAATTCGGAAAAAGAATAAAACTAAATGTTGTGCATAGTTAAACAGTCTGACAACCAAAAACTGTTACCAAATAAATAGCAACAGTTGTTTCTATGGCAACAATGACGTTTCAAAATGGCTGCCAATTACCCTTCAAACTAATTTAATTCGAAAAAAACTTTGGTGACCCCCAACTTTTTTTTCATTAACTTTTCTTGAAGTATGAGTAATCAATAAGCCGATTTTTAAAAAATTCTGTAGATCCAAGTGTTTTCAAAATTAGCAAACATGATTTCTCCGAAAAAAAAATTATTCATTCTACAGAAATTTTTTTAAATTAGCCAATTGATTACTCATACTTCAAGAAAGGTTTTTATGAAAAGAAAATTGGAGGTCACCTAAGTTTTTTTCGAATTAAATTAGTTTGAAGGGTAATTGGCAGCCATTTTGAAACGTCATTGTTGCCATAGCAACAACTGTTGTTATTTATTTGGTAACAGTTTTTCATTGTCAGACTGTTTAACTATGCACAACATTTAGTTTTATTCTTTTTCCGAATTGTTTATGCATGTGTTTTGGACTCTCAATCTTGAATTTTCCATTTTCCAAGAAACTGTATGGAACCACTTTAAAGTGTTTCTCTGATGAAAATATTGTTGATAATGTTTCTGCCTAATCCTAAAGATATTAGGGATGAGCCGATCAAGAAAAATCAAATTTACCGATCCGATAAATTCCGATACGATTTATGATCTGATCGGCTGATTTATCGGCAGTTACCGATATTTGTCAACAGGAATTCCTGACACTTGATTTGCGGCAAAACAATAGCAAAACATAGTATATTGTTTGACAAATATAATGTGATCATTAACCATCAGTCATCAGCAAGACGGAGGAGTTTAAGTTGAAATATGAAAAATGAAATACGATTGACGAAAGTCGAAAACAAAAAATGTTTTACCAAACAAGAAATATGACGCGTTAAACATGATGCACCTTATCAAATTAATTAAATTTGATAGTTTCTTTGTGGAATCACTATAACTTGGCGTTTTTCTTAAAAAAGAAAATGAAATTCACAAGTATAAAATCCAGAATAGTATTTATCGGACCGCCAATATATGTCGATGTAATCGGCCGATAACCGATCAGCCTGAAAGTTGCCGATTATCGGCTTCTACCGATTAATTTCCGATTATCGGCTCATCCCTAAAAGATATTATCGTACTTGGTAATTGTGCAAAATTTCATTTTGAAATTCCCAAAAACAAAGTTGTATTTTACGTGCGAAGTTTGTATTTTGGAGCGCCGCCATAAAATTGGTCGTGTTTGAGAAGAATGAGTTGAGGAGAACTTATGACGTCATAGACTCAACAAAAACAAAAGATCATTGTTGTTGTCAACAAAAGGGTCATTGTTGTTATTGAGTCTATGACGTCATAAGCTTCCTCGACTCATTCTTCTCAAACTCGGCCACTTTAATGGCAGCGCTTCCAAAATACAAACTTCACACGTAAAATGTCACCTTTTCTTCAACGAATTTTGAAATGAAACTTTGCACGATTACCAACTACCATAACATCTTTAGGATTATGCAAAAACATTACCAAGAATGTTTTCATCACAGAACCACTTTAACAAGAACGGCGATGTTTACAGTCAAACCGGACGTTCTTTAGCACGCGACCTTGCAATATTGACAGCAACATTGCAATGTTGACTAGCAAACGATACGCGGCGACTCCTTGGCAAGTTGCTAAAAATTCCCATTTTAAATATCGAAGCCTTTCGTTTCTCGTTTACAGGGATCTAAATTCAGCGTTTCTTTGAGATTTAATCGATTTTACCAAACAGAAACTATGATAGGGGTCAGTAATTATAATAGATAATCACTTCGGTCAAACGGTATTATTGAATATATTGCAGCCAGCTTCGGGATGCGCTCTCAACCTCGTACCCAGGGTTTTACCTCCACTCAGCTAGCTGCAATACATTCAATAATGCCGTTGGCCGAAGTAATTATCTATTAAATAATTCTTACCGTCCATGGAAGTTTTCCAATAATTTGTTTTTCATATTTTATGACTGCGTCCAGATTGTCAGGTCCAGTTTTAAATTGTTTCTAGATGAAGAGAATTAGAAGAAACAAAACAATTGAACAATTTCTGACATTTACACAACTGGTCTGTAAGATAAAATTATTGCATTATATCAGACCTTTTGCACACGGTCATAAATATCTGATAGAACTTCTGATGGCAGATCTTCGCCATTATCGGTACCTAAAATGCAGAAACAATGCTTTACACAGGAATTATCAATGAAAATTTTGAAAATGATGATGATGATGATAGTGATGGTGGTGGTGATTAAGATGGTGATGATGATGATGATGATGATGGTAATAATGGTGATGGTAATGATGATGGTGATAATGTTAATTATGGTGATAATTATGGTGATAATGATGGTGATAATGCTGATGGTGATAATAGTGATGGTAATGATGGTGAAAATGGTGATAGTAATGATGATGGCGATAATGGTGATGGTGATAATGATAGTGATGATGGTGGTAATGATGGTGATTATGATAGTGATGATACTGATGATGGTGATAATGATGATGGTGATGATGGTGGTGGTAATGATGATGGTATAATGATGATCATGATGGTAATAATAATGATGATGGTAATAATGGTGATGGTAATGATGGTGAAAATGGTGATGGTAATGACGATGGTGATGGTGATTATGATAGTGATGATGTTGATAATGATGATGGTGATAATGATGGTGATAATGATGATGGTAATAATGGTGATGGTAATGATGGTCATAATAATGATGATGGTGGTGGTGGTGGTGGTGGTGATAGTGATGATGACCAGTGGTGATAATGAAAGTGGTGGTGATGATGATCATGGTGGTAATGATGATGATGGTGGTGGTGGTGATGATGATGGTGGTAATGATGATGGTGGTGGTGATGGTGATGGTGGTGGTCATGATGATGGTGGTGGTGATGATGGTTGTGATGATGATGATGGTAATGATGGTGGTGTGATGGTGGTGATGATGGTGGTGATGATGATGGTGATGATGATGGTGATGATGATGGTGGTGGTGATGATGATGATGGTGGTGGTGATGATGATGGTGATGGTGGTGATGATGATGGTGGTGGTGATGAAGATGATGATGGTGGTGATGATGGTGGTGGTGATTGTGATGGTGGTGGTGATGAAGATGATGATGATGGTGGTGATGATGATGGTGATGATGATGGTGGTGGTGATGATGGTGGTGGTGGTGATGATGGTGGTAATGATGGTGGTGTGATGGTGGTGGTGATGGTGGTGATGATGGTGGTGATGAAGATGATGATGGTGGTGATGATGATGATGATGGTGGTGATGATGATGGTGGTGGTAATGATGATGGTGGTGATGTTGGCAAAAATGATGATGGTGATGAACAGCCACCACTACAGTAAGTTACAATCATAAGTTAATAACGTTCTGAACTACTATTTCTCACATACCTCTTAAGTTCCGAGTAAATTCTTGTTTTGACATTTTTCGTTTGACATTTGGGCTGTGAAGATCTGTATTCAGCATGATGATCGCAAAAGAAAGAATTAATATAGTATCTGGATTATCTGACACCATTCCAGGATTGGCTTCAACATAGGCAGCAGAAAATTCCTAAAATATATTAAATACAAATTAGACTCTTACCCACTTCCATTTAACAAGTACCAATAAAGAGAAAATTAAGTCTGTCTTATTTGAAAGAACACTTAAAAATGACAACGTAACATTTTTGCAGTTTTTCGTTTCCTAGCTCTGTTGTTGAGATACTTCAGTTTGTTTGATAAGCAAATTAAATAGAAGTGAGCCGATGTTAAAAAAAAGCCGATTGCCGATACCGATTGTTTAGAGCCGATATTTCCCCACCATCGGCCGATTAATCGGCAAAACCAATGTTTGGTAAACAGTGCTCCCGTTTTGTCGTTTTCTTCATCTCAAGTTTCGCAATGAGAGGAAGTCATCAAGCCAATTCTCGTATTTTGAGCGCAACAAAACAGTTTATTGACGCGATTATTGACGCCGTACCACAGACGCTGTCTCCCCGATTTTGACGGGAGGGTTGCGGCTGTACACAGGCTATGATAAACGAGGACGAGAGAGCAGAAATACCGAGACGAGAGTCACGAGACAGCCGATCCGATGGTGAAAGACAATCGGCTGATGGCCGATTGTGAGAAAAACTAGCCGTTAATCGGCTCTGCCGATGTTTTGCCGATGATCGGCTCACCTCTAAAATTAAACATTTTGACGTCACATGTGTATAATGGAGTTATTGAAGAAGATTATATACCTTTGCTATTATCAAACATAATCACTTAAAAATTCTACATGTTTGTTGTCGTGGGAGAAACACCCCAACGTGTTTCCTTTGAATTAATTTGGTTTGATAATAGCAAAGATATGTAACCTTTTCCGATAAGTCATTATGCCCATGCGACGTCAAGATGTTTAATTTGAATATGAAACTGAAATATCTCTAGAACGAAGCAAGGAAACGACAAACTGCAAAAGATGTTACTCTGTCATTTTAAAGTGCAAATGAAACGAAAATTAAGTCAGTCTTATTTGAAAGAACACTTAAAATGATAGAGTAACATATTTTGCAGTTTTTCGTTTCCTTGTTTCGTTCTTGAGATATTTCAGTTTGTCTGATATGCAAATTAAACATTTTGAAGTCATGACGTGCATAATGAGTTATCGAAAAAAGTTATATAGCTTTGCTATTATCAAACCAAATTACTTCAAAGGATGCATGTGGGTGTGTTTCGTCCAGCACACTAAACATGTAGATTTTCAGGTAATTATATTTGACAATATTAAAGATATATAACCTTTTTCGATAACTCATTATGCACGTCATGACGTCAAAATGTTTAATTTGCATGTCAAACAAACTGAAATATATCAAGAACGAAGCAAGGAAACGAAAAACTGCAAAAGATGTTACTCTATCATTTTAAGTGTTCTTTCAAATAAGACTGACTTAATTTTCGCTTCATACGCCCTTTAAGATAAGTTAAAATGATATTGATGTCATGTTTTTACCTCAACTAATCTCTCAATCTTTTGTGCTTCTCCCTGAAAATAATTCAATAGTGTAATGAGCCAAAAATGACTAATCTTATTGTCATACTATACTTGGTGTTAGCCACAGTAAAAATATTCTCTGGGATAACGAGAGGCTTTCGGGCAACAATAATAGGTAAAAATTAGAGATGAGGGGTAAAATTGAGAAAGCTTTACCGGCATGCGAAAAGAGGTCTGGAAAAATCTCAAAGCTTCATCAATTTGTTTTCCTTCAATATCAATTGATCTTACAAATGATCTAGAATATAATAAAAGACAGAATACTGATTACATTCACAGGTTATAATTTATTATAAACACAGGCATCCATTTTCTATGTCTTAGATATCATTATTATAATTACAGTATTTTCCGGACTATAAACCGCAACTTTTTTCCAAAATCTAACGTCATGCGACTCATACACTGGTGTGGTTGTATTTGTGAATGAATTAAACACTTCTTAGATACGATCCAAGATTTTTTCTTTCATATTCTAAAAAAGCCTCACACTTACTCGGTGGAGGTCGCGTTACGCTGTAAGACGTTACACTACATTATAAGTTGTTAAATTACGTTGTAAGACGTTTCGCTACGTTGTACATTACGCTATGTTATATGACATTACGCTACGTTATAAGACATTACGCTACGTTGTAAGATGTTACGCTACGGTCTACATTACGCTACGTTGTAAGACATTAACCTACATTATTATATGGCAAGCGTCACTTCCGGTGAAATAGCGCGCTGTGATTGGCTTAGAAACATTTTTAGCGGTCCATTACTTTCCGTAATGGACCAGCGGTCCATTACGGGAAAAAACCCAACAAATTTCTTATCAGCCATGTTGTTTGCAACTAAACAACGAAAGAAAACCGCAAGAATTTTGTGAATTCAACAACCTGAGGACTAAATTATGTATGTATGATTGGGACGAGAGCAATCTGGAAGCGAGTTTAGGAGTCCGAAAGCGACGACAACAAAAGCAACAACATTGAAAACGATGAGTTTATGTCACACGCTCGAGGTCACACTAAACTGACTAAAGTACGTATCATGACAAGGTATAAATGTAAGGTTTGTTGTTTCAAAATGCCATATAATAAACTTTTTATTAACCTCGCTTGCTCGGTCTTTACAGAGAAATATCAGACCTCGGTCTTTGTGTACAAACCTCGCCCTACGGGCTCGGTCTGTACCAAAAAGACCTCGGTCCGATATTTCTCTGTAAAGACCTCGCGTTCGGTTAATAAGAAGTTATTATAAGACATTACGCTACGTTATAAGACATTACGCTACGTTATAAGACAATACGCTACGTTGTAAGACATTACACTACGTTATAAGACATTACACTATAAGACATTACACTACGTTATAAGACATTACACTACGTTATAAGACATTACACTACGTTATAAGATATTACGCTACATTATAAGACATTACGCTACGTTATAAGACATTACGCTACGTTATTAGATGTTACGCTACGATATATACTGTCACCTATACGCTACTTTATAAATCGCTAGATTGTAAGTCATTGCAGTTTAGAAATGCGGCCGCGTATACACTGTAAAAACTGATTGGTTGAAATAACCAATTTAATTGGTAAAACCAATCAGTTAAAAACCAATCAGTTTTTACAATGTAAATGGCGGTGCGGTTTACCTAACGATTTTTTCGAAGAAATAAGGAAAAACTGGCAGTGTGGTTTATGTAACGGTACGACTTACAGTGCAGTAAACTTACTGTAACACCTCCATGCTCAAGGGATTGCGGAGATCACCAAGATATTCACCAATCTTCTGCTTGCTGATTCCAGGCTCCTCGCGTAGAAACTTACATATGCTTTCTGGATCCTCTTCTAGTACTCCTGTATCAATAAGATAACTGATGCCTTTTTTCGGTTTTCTACACAAAAAAAGAAAGCCATGGAAAAATGGAATGGAAAAATGCCTAACAATTTCATCCATTCATTTTTTTTAGATCAACCGGTAACCCTACAGCTACACAGTCAACTTTTGGTCTCACAGCTCACAAATGACACAGTTACTGTATAAATTATTATCAAACACATTAATAATTCATGAACCGAAAACAAAGGAAATCAATACCGAGACGGAGGTTTTGATATCGGAGGAATAAATTACATAAATTAAGCCAACTTTCGCCTCGATTTTCTCTTAAAATACTGATTTGTTTGAGAAGCTATGTTATACACCCGGAAGAGGGTTTCATCAGGATTCCAAACACTCGAAATTTGTTAAAAAACCTCAGCTTCGCCTCGGTTTTCAACATAAGTCTCGTGTATGATACATAACGTCATAAATGGACCACAGTGCGTACATGGACCACTCTACTACAGCCCACAAATGGTCCACAGCCCACAAATGGTCCACAGCCCACAAATGGTCCACAGCCCACAAATGGTCCACAGCCCACAAATGGTCCACAGCCCACAAATGGTCCACAGCCCACAAATGGTCCACAGCCCACAAATGGTCCACAGCCCACGAATGGTCCACAGCCCACAAATGGTCCACAGCCCACAAATGGTCCACAGCCCACAAACGGTCCACAGCCCACAAATGGTCCACAGCACACGAATGGTCCACAGCCCACGAATGGTCCACAGCCCACAAATGGTCCACAGCCCACGAATGGTCCACAGCCCACGAATGGTCCACAGCCCACGATTGGTCCACAGCCCACAAATGGTCCACAGCCCACAAATGGTCCACAAACCAAAAATGGTCCATACCCCACAAATGGTCCACAGCCCACGAATGGTCCACAGCCCACAAATGGTCCACAGCCCACAAATGGTCCACAGCCCTCCAGTCACCAAACTTTACAAAAGAAATGAAATACCTGTTGAAATAATTTATGCCAATGCGATAATCCTTGTCTTTATCCTCATAGAAATTCTGTATGATACTTGAAGATGGTGACAAACTGTTGCTTCCCATACTGGTTGAGTCATCTCCATGTAGTTGATCTAATGTTGGCCAACTGTATGAATGACCATCAACATCAAAGATCTCGGGACTATCCCGCGCTTGACCTTAATCCACACAAAACATGATTTATTTCACTACGAGTACAGGGTATTGCACATGCATCATTTTGCAAAGGAATTGGCGGGCTCCCCACAAAGTAAGCAATGGCAAACAGACTTGCTAGCAAGCCAACAACAGCAGAATAAGAGTGTTATAGTCAGTTTCAGCTTGCTTTTGAAATTCGTTTGTCAACATTCGTTGGAAGGTTGGGAACTTGGTACGGAAGTTCGCGAAGTTCGTTGTGAAGTTCGTCATGAAGTTCGAATTTAATAAGCTTTGAATTGAATTCCTTTGGTAAAATCACGGAGAAGAAGATTATTTGTTGTATAGAATATAATAATAGATACTTGATACTTAAGCAGAAACAAATTGCCGACTTAAATTTGTATCTACCTCGCAACGTAGTTTGGAACATTGCAACGTAGTTCGCAACGTTCATTTCAATTATAAGCATCGGATTTCAAAAGCAAGCTGAAACGGACTATAAACATCCAGAAACTGTATCAAAACTTTATTTATTGTAAACAGTGTGTTTACTTTGAGTGGAGTTGGTCTGTGCGTGCTTTACTCTGTTTAACTTGTCAAAAGGGGAATCATGAGGGTCATTCCCAAGTGGTTACAGTATATTATAAGTGATATTGGGCATTTCACTCGAGTACATAGCATGTTCTAAGGATTTTTTGGGTGAAGGAAAATTCGAGTGTATAATATATACAGTACATTTTAAGACCAAACCGGGACCAGTTGCGAAAAATGCAACTACACAGGCCTTCCAGCAGGAATTGAACCCACAACCTTGCCTAGTGCAATGTTCTGACTACTGAGCCACGGAGGGCGTTACCAAGAGCTTGATCGCGAGTTCTGTATATATAATAAGGTGGTAATGCCAGGAGAGAATTGGGTATATTATAAGTGATATTGGGCATTTCACTCAATTACAAGGTCGTCGGTTCAATTCCTGCCGGAAGGCCTGTGTAGTTGCATTTTTTGCAACTGGTCCCGGTTTGGTCTTAAAATGTATATATTCTACACTCGAATTTTCCTTCACCAAAAATCCTTAGAACATGCTATGTAATCGAGTGAAACGCCCAATATCACTTATAATATACCCAATTCTCTCCTGGCATTACCACCTTATTATATATACAGAACTTGCGATCAAGCTCTCGGCAACGCCCCCCGTGGCTCAGTCGTGAGTGCATTGCACTAGAATCGCAAGGTCGTGGGTTCAATTCCTGCCGGAAGCCCTGCGTAGTTGCATTTTTCGCAAATGGTCCCGGTTTGGTCTTAAAATGTATATATTCTACACTTTCCTTCACCCAAAAATCCTTAGCAAATGGTTACAGTATAGTTGGATGGGTGAGAAGCAGCGCACTAACAGCACGTGACAGTCATGCTCTCCTGCATGTGGCCCCCATAAACATCTAGTAACTTACAATGAAGGTCTTGTGTTGACATATTTTGATTTGAATCCAACTTTCCTTTACGTTCTGGCTTCTCTTCACACACTTCTTCATGGATAGCTGGTTGAATTTTCTCTTCAACTTCATGTTTTTTAACAACCTCCACAACAGAAACAGATTCAAGCTTAGGCGTAGATTCTACAACAGCAACATTGGCTTTTTCTCCTTTATGGGACCTAAAACTATCATTTCTTCCCCCACGAGAAAAACTGTCTTTTCTCGGGGACAATATCTGCTGAAAGACCTCGTCAATAATAATCTGTTGTCCAATACTATTATTTAATAAATTCTTGCTAATTTCAATGCTCGATATGTCTTCGCTCATATGTTGAATAGATAGCCCACCTTG
Source organism: Corallium rubrum (assembly GCA_964035015.1). Classification (NCBI taxonomy): domain Eukaryota; kingdom Metazoa; phylum Cnidaria; class Anthozoa; order Scleralcyonacea; family Coralliidae; genus Corallium; species Corallium rubrum. The sequence goes on from OZ036004.1 coordinate 3,089,040, forward strand.
GCTTGTATTATGATGAATACCAACAGGTTGAAAGTTCTCATCAATATTTAAATCAGTTTGAATGGTTTTGAATTCATCTTTGATTGAAGACCTTCGAGGCACTGTTTCTGCGTCAGATGGCTTTGTCCTCGAGCTAGTAGGACTACCAGTACTGTTATCAACAACATCAGATCCATCAAGACTAAAATTGAGAAGAACTGGAATTGTAGAAATGGGACTCAGTTCTTCTGAACTGGTAGGACTTCGTATAGAATTTCTTTTGCTCCTACGGCCCTTGATAGAAGTCCGCCGCACCTCCGACTGAGTCCTTAGTCTAAAGTAGGCTTTTTTCATAGCCCAACTTCGATAGTGCTGCTGAATTACTCGAGCAGCATGATTTGCCTTTATTTTTCCACCATAACAATTTTCCAAGACCTGAACATGCTTGTCAGAGATGTCCGGAGAAAGTTCATAAATTGATTTCCTCTTAGCTTTCCTGCTTTCGGTTCTGGTAAGAGTTTTTTTAGGAGAAATATGATGTCTAATATTGGGGAAAGGCTTGCTTGAAGCGGGGTCTGGTGTGCTTGAGAGTGTGATTGTAATCTGATGTTTGGCATCAAGAGTGAGAGATGATGTTTGACTTGGTGATCCTGGGCTAGTCAAAGCAGTCGTATACAATTCACCAACAGAAGAATCAGCTGATGGCTCAGAAACACTTAAAGTGCTAAAATCATAAAAAAAGGATTACTAGTATTAATAATTATGCCAAACACTACTTCCAGAACAATTTTATTAAAAATAATAATAATAATTTTTTTGTCATGTAATAATAATAGTAATAATAATAGTAATAATAATAATAATAATAATAATAATAATAATAATGATGATAATACAATGGAACCCTGCCATACGACCACCCCATTAATATGACCACCTCGTTATTACGACCACCTCGTTATTACAACCACCTCATTATTATGACCAAGTACATATGTATTATATTCTGGCCCGAGTACATATGTATTATAACTAACTTTTTAAACTTTCAAAATCACTACATAATGTCTTAATAATAATAGTAGTAATAATAATTGTAGTAATAATAATAATAGTAGTAATAATAATAGTAATAATAATAGTATGTACTACTAATAATTAATAATAATTTTGTTATTTAAATGATGTAGCTAAGCTTGACAAAAACACAGTTATAGAGTTTGGAAGAATTTTAAAAATTTGCACACAGTACATACATACAGTACTGTACTTTCAGATTCTCCCAAACTTGTTCAAGTGTTTGCATCAGGTATAAACACAGACAACCATTTTCTTGGATTTTAACTTGAATATCATGAAGTCATAAGATGATGACTTTTACTTTGTGTTTTATTTTTTATACAGAAGTGATCAACAGTGGATAATAACATAAAAACCGGAAGTACACACTTATTTAGTGACAGCTCAGAGGAAAAACAATGACGTTCTTGTGACCACAAAACACGCTGTTTCCTGTCTTCTCAACTACCATAGCATGTTATAATACCCATACATGGTTTACTCCATTACCAGTGAAATAGGTTAAAGCACCATTTAGTATATTTTACTTTAGCTAATGCTATCTAGACAATTTTGACCATCAAGGGAAATTGCAAGGCAAGGGTTGAATAATTTATTTTTGCATTGTAAATACGTAGACAAAGGCAACTTGTATGCAAGGTAGAGCTGCTCCCATCAGTTCATTTTTGTAATCGATTAATCATTGTCAACAATCACATTGATTAAATATGTCATGAATTAAATACGACATGGTGGTTTGTCCATTCAAAGCAAGGGTGTGCTTTTATAAATTTTTACTAGTAAATTTGTTGGGGATTGCCTCTCTTGTTGTCGTCCAACAATTCAGTCACTATTCACATTTTAAATCACTGTTTAATCATGGTTATAGATTGTGCACTTTCTCGCACTCTCACAGTTCACACAAGAGACATGACAAGACAGAGACGATGTTATTACTTATCTGTTTAACAAAACAAGATTAAATCATTCTGGCATCATGCTGTGCAGTGTTGTTATAGATGATCCAATTATTGTTAAGTGTAATCAATTGTGGAAAAAAACAAAAAAATAATCGATTAATCAATTAATTGGGAGCAGGTCTACTTGTATGCAAGGAAACATAGGACTGGGCCAAACGAGAATAAGATCAATAATAATTAAAGAAGTTTAATACTTTCCCTATTCAATTTCTTCCCTTGAAGAGTAAAATCATCCAGCATTAGGCAAAAAAAACACATTCTGTTTATGGTCAGGGCACATGCCCAAAATCGACGCAGTGATGCGGCTTCTTTTTTTTCCCTTTTCTTTTCCCCAAGGCAAACCTTGATTGAATAGACATCTGAAACATGTTGAGTATTCTTATAATATACTTGTCACATGGTATACTGAACATGTAGCATGAACACATGATTGAAATATGAAGCCTTCAATCAGTGCCTGCAAACATACCAGCGGTTTTCATAGGAAACATTGGTTGAGAATAGACCGATCAAATATTTAATATCCGCTGGTGCATTTGGAGTCAATTAATATTAAAAATGTTAAAAAAAAAAGTATTCGATGCGCAAGAAAAAAGATGACGTGTGCACTGACCAGAAACAGAAGACTTCTTTCTTTGGCTTTTTTTTTTGACATCAAAGGAGAAATCTGTAAAGTGGTTTTTGTATAGACAAATTTCTCTTTTGACGTCACTTCCATCAACTTTAACAGCAAAAAAGTCCTCACAAAGATGAAATTTTAGGAAAGGAACATACAGTATAATATATTACATATAATATATTACAAATCTTCTCAGAAGGTTCGAAATAATCCTAAATATGTAAAATCCCCAACCATGATACATGTATAGGCAATTTAAGGTGGAAAGGGTTAACTTTAGCAAAGAGAAGGAATGATTTCATAAACTTCCTAAATAAAAAAATTTACACTGATGCACATGTACATGTATATATTAAATAAATACTGTGAATAAATTCATAAAAAATACAGGCAACAATATTTATTTTATCACAGCTGTCGACTTATTGGCCAATATATTTTTTTTATCTCAACAGACATAAGTACTAATGCATATACAGTAATTGATGTGTGTAATATTTGAAGTTACTAGAATTGTTACTAACATTCATTTTTTATTTTTATATATTGATAAAGCTCAGAGCTACTATATATATATAATTATGACACAGTTTCCTGTGTGGTCAGCTGCCCATAGCAAGTTCAATATACAAGTGGTTAGTGCTGTGAAGATTTACACACAATCCACCATCTTCTGACCAATTTTCAAAAACCCACCATATCAGAAATACTTTGACACAAACCCAAACATCTACCAGCCAGAAAGTCACCCACACAGTCAATCAAAACAAAGATTTCACCGAGGGGGACTAATTCATTTATTCACATGAAACAAAGAGAGTCATTAAAAATGACACCAAACAAACATATACAAAAAAGATAATAAGAGAATCATTTAGGTTTGGAAACAAGTATACAGTATAGTAAGGCGTGCGTAGAAATATCCATTACTGTAATTTGAATCTCTGTAAATATTTATCAAGCTATTGATCTAGTAATAATAATTAACTGCTTCAATACACACATACAATAAACTCTATTTTTTAACATTGTGTGCTTGCTAGTCTTGTAATAACAAAGCTATATAGTAAAAAGTGTAATCTACTATTAAAGCTACATACTGTACAAGACTATAGAGAAGTGAAATCACTCTAATTTCAACAGCTCACCTTGACTTATCAAATCTGATCAGGCTTCAGAGCACACCCAAACAATTAACAGGTCATCAGGATTAATAATTAATGGTAAATTTTAAATATTGAGATTAGAAACATCTGAACATGCAAATTTTTGGGTAGCATCACAAATAACATTATATCTGATATCCCAAAATTTTTTATTTGAAATGTATCTTTCCCAAAAAGACGTTCACCCACGCCTAATCTGATTTTCCTAGATTTGGCATTTTTTGGCACAGAAGGTAGTAACAGTAGCTCCTTCCAAATATGTTTTATGTTTATAAACGGGGGTAAATGAATGAATGAATGAATGATATGAATCGTTTCTAACCGTTGCCCACTTGAAAAAGTCATTTATATGAGAAAACAAACGACTGGAGATGACAAACGGTGAAGGTGTTAGCGAGATGTCAAAGTGCAAACAATATTGCACGATATAATTTGATATTTTCACAGATGATACAGGACATAATTTGTTTATGGCCGCCCTGGATTTTCCGGCAGGTATTTTTAATACGTTATCAAATTGAATTAAAATAAAGAAGACTTTATGATCTACGCAGCTACAGTTACCTCGATTACTCAATCTCTCCCCCCACCGAGACAAAATTTAAGAGATGTTATGGTTTTTGTCCTTGAAAGTCAGACACCTATACGGTCATACCTTGGACGTAATAATAACGTCTCGCCATTCTGTTCGTTTCTCGCCGATATTTTGTGATTCGTTTCTCTGTGGTTGTCCAGTTGAGCCTTTAAGCCATCGTTTTCAACCTCGAGTCCTTTCAGACGAGCAATAAGCCGGGTATTCTCTGCTTGGAGGCCCTTAAGTTCGGCGTCTTTATGCCGAAGGGACAAATTCTGAGCCTTGACAACTTCCTTCAACTGCTCTACTAAGGACACTTGATTCATAATTTCCTCGTGAATGTACCCAGAAGCGGACTTTTACATACCATGATCCAATTGGCGAATACCCCGAGAGACTAGCATTCCCTTATCGCTGTTTATTTTATTCAAATAGCAGGCGGAAATCGTGCTTTTTTGCTCTCGAGAAATGCTGAATTCAAAACAGCCATCTTCGATAAATGAATTGCCAAACCAAGCTGGTCACGTGCTGGGCTTAAGCCAATCACAGGCCGAGAACACTCGAGCGAACTTCCGCCTTCATTTAATTTTTCTTTTTTTTAATAATAGTTTTCTCAAAAGTTAGTAAAATATGATTACCAATTCTCTCACGTTAAATGAACTATTTCAATGAACCTTTGGGCAGTAAACACACTAGTTTATTGAGTTAACATGCAAACTAGATACTATAAACTACAAGCCAAGTTTTGTGTGGGTAAGTGGGTTGTCAGTAACTAATAGCGTTCTAGTTAATTTTAATAGTGTCCGCAATTAGTAGACTCACTTATAGTCGGCTATGTATTCTTTAACACTGAAATAAAGTTATCTATGAGTATCTATCTATCTATCTATCTATCTATCTTTATACGTTAACCCAACAAACTAGCGTGTTTAGCATGTTTAATGGCTAAAAATCATTAAAAGACTTAAAATATCTTTCAAACTGAGTTGGACAATTTTAATTACGAGTTACAGACACGCATCAACCTGTCAGCCGGCATCAAAACTTTATTCTAAAATTCTTGAAAATTCTCGATGGCGATGGGCTACCTTCGTTCGTAAAACAAGGTTTGACGGTACCATGATCAAATTTAGTCAATAACTGCTAAAAAACCCTTATTTGTCAACTTTTTTAATATTATAAACGAAATATTTGCGAGGCCATTGTTTTCAGTTCAATAGCTATTGGAGTTAATTCCTGTTTATCCGGATAGAATATATCCAAATTTGCATAGAAACTTTGGGCCAAAACGTGATTATTTACACGTGATTATGCTTATTCATGCATGCTACAGTGAAATACTTTCTAGCATCAAGTATAATTGTAAAGTTTTGCGGGTTTTTCTGATAATTTTGCGTGGTGATTTGTCAGAAATTGCACAAGAAAACAGCGCCAAATCATGGCCAAATTAACAAGAAAAAGCGGAAATTAAAAGAAATGGAGTTTCGATTAATACCGAAAGCGGACGGAGGGACAAAAACCCACCCACAATCGCTCACGAAAGCACCGATTGTCCAAGCACAAAGAATGAACTGAAAAACACCCGAAAGCCGATATACAGTTGGTACCACTCATTAAATTGGAAGAGTTTTACCTTGAAAAGCAAGAGGTTCGCCTGTACTTGACGAAGCTAGTATTCACTATTAGCTGAAAGCGTGATACAGCTGAACATATATAGTCATTTGAAATATTCGCCCTGTTGTATATATAAGTACGTAAATATTAAATACTATAGTACCGAAAACAAACAAATATAACCTTATGAAAACTCCCCAAGTCAGTGAACGTTCATTAACTATAACATCATATAACATGCATAAATAATAGCTGGTGAAAAACCGGTGATGCGACTGATAATTTGTGATGATAGCCAACTAAATTCATTAGTGGAATGGTAAATATAAATAAACGCCAGTTTTAACGAGCTATAGAACCAATTCATTTGGTACAACACGACATCGCATAAAACGAAAGGGAAAAAACAATAACAACTAACAATCGAATGTAGAATGGTAAATAAGAGAAGAATAAATTAAGTTTAAGACTCTTATTTATTATTTACATTACACCTACGCGCTGTCAGCCCACTTTAGGATTAATATAACGACTTAGACAAACTCACACCCTGTCGCACCCCAAATATTTTGGGATCACCGAAAGTCCGTAAGTCGTAAGCCCACAGAACTTACATTAAAAAGTGCAGGAGTTCATTAGTAGTAATTTTATGGAACGTTTCTCACTGCGGGAGACTAGCTAGACGGTAATTGTGGTGTAAATTGCCCACCAGGGAGGCAGCATACTATTCTTGACATCTCTCTTGGGTTACTATGCGTTACTCGTGCTCAGTCTTTTTGCCGAGCTATGTATGGCTGTGACAACTCAAATTACGTCATACTCTCAAGGACGCATGTGTTATATCAATTTTCGGATATTTGGGGATGTTGGTTCTGAACCCCCCTGACCATGCATTCACTGGCGCGGCCGTGTAAAAACGCCAGGTAAACGGACAAAGGCCTTTTATCCTTTTACCTGGCGTTTTTACACGTTTTGCTCGCGTAATTTCCTTCCGGTCGAAGCTGTTCAAGACTTAACAAGACGCCTGGTGAGGCGTTCACTCGGGCTACTGCAAAATCACAGTGCTATATATAGTACGTGAAGGTACTGAAGTGTTATCGAAGTTGTAATCAAGTCTAACCACATTGGTCACAGACAAAAGTCAAAACACAATCCAGTTATCCGATAGAAAACACTATGAATTGACGGCCTGGTTAATACAAAACAATCTCCAATTTATTATTTATACATAAATCAATTCCAACGAAGCAAACGCAAACACAAATGCTAAAGTTTATCATTACAATAAATAAAATTCAACTATAATCGGTTCGCGGTCTTATAAATCGTCAGGGGTGTCGGAAGTTGGGGCGGGTTAGAAGTGGTTATAAGACGTCGTCACCTGCACCCCGCTTTCCCGGAAAATTTCAATGGGGTTGGCTCGACCCCAGAGTGCTTTTTCGTGGAAAGTAAACCCACTTAAATGCATCATCCTATTTAGTCGACTATAGCTAAAAATACGAATTAAGCCACAGCACGACTCATGAATATAGGGCGTTTGAACTGGGCTTAACACAAGCCTAATGCCTATTGTCATTTATGTTTACACGTGGTCCTATTTCGCCGTGCAAACAGGCGTGTAAACAACCGTACCAATACGCGAGAAAGGTTCCGAATTTGTCTTCCGTGTAAACAGACAGAGCTACGTGCCACGTACTTCTTTCCTCGGCCACGAGAGAAGATTTGGACAACGAATAGGATTCGTTTACATCTATAAACTAAACCAACTTGTCTTTGTTAATTTACTTTACGCTAATTTCCAACGACAGTATACGATCTTAATTCAACAATTCAGCCCGGTAACTGGGAGTTAGCCAGCCCCACAACCTGCAAGACATCAACTCTACATCTCATCCGACCAAAGTCGATGGGATTCGGCGTAAAAATAACAAGAATAAATGATGACATACTTACGTGAACAAAACATATAGTTTCTCTCAGACAAGGTCTTCGCTCAAAACACTAGACTCCTTTACAAGTTTCTCAACAGAAAAAGCCGTTTTGACATTTTATACAGCATATATAGTTCAACACTGCCCACTACTTGGTATATTCTTAATTCAGGCGTTGGGTATAGACGATCTAAAATACACGAACTGATTCGGGGCACAATATGAACACGTTTGCTACAGGAAAAAACAAAACGCTTGTCTGCTTATCGTAAATGCTTTCGTCATTATTCCCGATAGTTAAGTATACGTCTGATCACGTAGTTGTTCTGATCAAAAGTTCTTTTAAATAAGGGAGTTTCTCACGAACTTATTTTTCGCCCTTTAAATTAGCATTAGGCGAAATTTCAAATGTGAATATATTTTTGTTGCGAAGATATTTCAACTGTAGAATCTTGAGTTTACGGTGTCACGATTAGTGCGACGCGAATAACTTTTAACTTATAAAAAAATATCGAAATATCTCCGTTTATCTGGCAACACGGTGCCAATATACGTTAATATACGGGTCAATATACGTTACTCGTTAGAATACCCCGTTAAAAATAGCGTAAATGCTTAAAATTTTCAGCACAAGAGGCGCACCAACTGTGACATCGCATGTTA
>OZ036004.1:3102624-3127624 GCA_964035015.1 Corallium rubrum
TTTGTATCTTTCTTCGTTTTCAAGATATTTCAGTTTGTTTGATTATTATGTAAATTAGATGTCTCTGATGTCAGGAGCAAGGTACAGTATCTTCATACATTACAAAATCACTTATACCTCTATGATTGCTCAACATAAAATGTTTAGTGTCACAAGGTGTTTTTACGTGCACAGTTTCAAGTTATTTCATTGAACAAACTTATAGATGTAACTGATTTTGCTAGGTGTGAAAATACTGTACCCTGATGTCAGAGACCATCCAATTTACATATCAAACAAACTGGAATATCTTGAACGAAGAAAGATACAAAAAAGTTGTAAAAGATCTTCTATTACAATTTTACGAGTTCTTTCAAATTAAACAAACTTAATTTTTATTGCCAATGTCCTTTAAGTTACAATTATAAATTTATATATATCTACAATATCTCGGGTAGGTATATCATCTGTATACAATTATAATGATGTACTTACTGGTTGATATAAATGCATAACAACAACTACATCAGGATTTTCTTTATCAACAGCATCAAGGTAACTTTCTCCAGAAACATCAAAAAGCTTACCAAATGTTGGCCTATAATTTAATGCAATGCAACTAGATAATTTTACTTGTTTAGCCCATTCCTGCCTGAGCTGGCCAAAATGGCCCCTTTATTGTTTTACTCTGTTTAATGCCAAACAATTTTGCTCATCAAAAAGAGATTAACCTTCAGACATCCTAGACAGCAATGAGTTAACTTCATGAAGGGACAGCATCGCCTGTTTACAGGACAGCATGTGTCATTGCACAATCTGAATAGTACATGCGTAAATATCTCGCAAGTTGTTACAGCATTGTTGCCCAAACAATGCTGTAACAACTTGTTGACATATGTGAACAACATTGATAAATGAACAACATTTGTTCATCATTGTTTCAACAAGTTGTTACAGCTTGATGAAACAACAACCGTTGTTCACGCATGTTGTAACAACCAAAGAACGTGTTGATACATCAACCATGTTCACCATTGTTGTAACATTGTTGTTCATCATTATTTCATCATGCTGTTACAACATGTTGTATCATGTGTGAACAATGTTGTTGGCTATAAAAATGTGCTGGTGGAAGAACTTCTTCATGACCGTTGATTTATCTGTGAACAACTTGTTCGAACCATAAGTGAACAACTTGTTGACAACATTGTTCAAGGCGAGCAGCACAACATTGTTCACGGCGAGCAGCACAACATTGTTCACGGTGAGGAGCACAACCGTGAACAAGTTATGCATTTTTACGCGTGTAGCTGGAAAGTAAGAAACTACAAACCTGATTGAAGAGACATATTTTTCGGCTTGACTTTTCATTTCTTGTAATCTTTTCATGTGGTACATTTTTACAAAATCATCTTCTTCGAGGTCAAGCTCTTTCATAAGATTCTTTTCTTTCTCTTCATCTAACTTTACAAAAAAGAAATCATCTTGAAATTTTATTATTCTTATTTATCTAATTAAATTATTCTTCCTATTCACACGTTTAATATTTTTTTATTCATTTTTTTTTCTTGCTTGCTTGTGTGTATTTTTTCTTGTTTGTGTGATACATAGACATTTTGTCAGTAATCTTGGATTTTTCACTGCAGTGATTAGCTATTAGCAGGGCAAATTTAATAAAGTATAATAACCCAAAACTTACACTACTTTGACAAGTAATTGAAAACTTTTTAGCTAATGCTTCTAATTCAGCTTTCTTTTCTTCACGCTGTTCAGTGGCTAATTGACGATACCTTCGGTAATCTTCAAGAACACCTTTTGGACCAGTCTAAAAGGACACAAGTGTTTCCACAGGAAAGATGACATATAAAATATATAAAATCCAGCTACTGAGTAAAATTCCAGTAGCACATATGCCTTTCACCTCCCCAGCCTGGATTGGGCTCAAGAATTCAAAAACATTATAGGGGGAGACATCTTCCTCATCATTTTGCCCTGGACCTTCGGTCTTCTCTCAGCAAGCTTACATACTGCAGAATGCCTTGACAGAGCTCAGACTTTGTGGTTTGTACCAACCTCATACCCAAGGCACTCCCACCTCCAAACCTCCCACCCACTGCACTAGGTGGGGCCCCACCTAGTGCACTACTGTAGGTGGGCCACCTACTGCACTAGTTGGGCCCCACCCACTGCACCAGGTGGGCCCCCACCTACCACACTAGGTGGGCCCCCACCCACTGCACTAGGTACAGACAATTCTTGATATCTTGCCACCCATGGGTGGGAGAGCAGATAAAAGACCTGGGTATGAGGTTGACTTTGCGCTTGTCTGTACATTGTCTATTTAAAATGACCCTTGGCCATCACCCCACCCTGACAAAATCCTGTATACACCATGCCTTAATAACCCACCTTAAAATCATCAAAATCATCTTTGGGTGGAGTGGGTAAACTCGAGTGGAGTGGGCAAATGTGGGTGGAGTGGGCAAATGTGGGTGGGAAAATGTTGGAGTGGGCAAATTTGGATCACAGAATAGTAATACAACCAGAAGTCCGACTCGAGTGAAAACTTGTCAGCATTTCTTCAATGTGCAGGTGCGATATTTTACGCCATCTTACACCATCCTACGCAATGTCCTACACCATCCTGGCAAGTTCCCCCAGCAGTTTTAACCTCCTTTTGAAGGCCCAAACTGCCGGGGGAACTTGCCAGGATTGCATGGGATGGCATAGGAATGGCGAGGAATCAAGATGCACGAGGCGACATGCGCGAGGATATAAACTTCAAAGGTTCGGACGCGAGTTGGACTTCTGGTTGTATTACTATTCTGTGCTTGGATCAAGGGGGGAACCTGAGCAATTATGTCTAATTTAAAATATTAATACACATCCACTTTTGAATGTATCTAGATAGAGACACAAATACAAGCCACAGCTGCCTAAAAACTCTTTTAATGTAAAGCCAAAGGTTTAAATTGTATGTGCTTGTTGTTTGTCTTGAAGTTAATTTGGGAATTTTAAAGAACAAAGCAATTAAATATGATGAACTTTCCCTAAATCTCAGAACCTCAGATTCTATAAATATTATAAACATACTGAAAATCATGAAAGTGGAAAGATATTCTACAATTATATAATACAAGACTATTAAGTCAAAATATTAAATTAGCAACGTTATTTAGACTATCTGAAGGCAACTCCCTATTCTGACAGAAATTTAAAAAGTTCAGTAATAAATAAATGAGTTTGAAATACCCTTGGTCCTTGGACTCTGAAATCTAAAGGCGTTTCTTCCTCTTCATTTCCACCCTTTTTTTCGTCGTTACTTTCTTTCCCACTGTCTTCGTCGTCTTCTGCTTCACTTTCCGAGCTAGAAACATAATTGTGGCTTTTAAAACCAAGCAGTTTATCTTCTGTGTCCATTTTTCTGCGGTATTCAAAGAGAGTGAAAAAAGTATCTGAGCCCACTGAAAGCATAGTCAGTCACATTTACAATTGGCTTGCACTTCATGTAACACTAAATGTAAGCGTTCAATACGACAACCACCACCACCACCACCACCACAACAACAACAACAACAACAATAACAGCAGCATGAGCAACAACAACAACAACAACAACAACAACAGCAGCAACAACAACAACAACAAAAACAGTAGCAACAACTACAACAACAACAACAACAATAATAGCACCACTACCACTACCACTATCAACAACAACAATAGAAATGGCAACAACAACAACAGCAACAACAACAGCAACAACAACAACAACAACAGCAACAACAACAACAACAACAACAACAACAACAGTAGCAACAACAACAGCACCACTACCAACAACATGAATAGCAACAACAACAACAGCAGCAACAGCACCAACAACCACAACAGCACGCAGAAACAACAACAGCAACAACAACAACAACAACAACAACAACAACAACAACAACAACAACAACAACAACAACAACAACAACAACAACAACAGTAACAACAACAACAACAACAACAACAACAACAACAACAACAACAACAACAACAACAACAACAACAACAATAGCAACACTGCCACTACCACCACCAACAACAACAGGAATGGCAACAACAACAACAGCAGCAACAGCAGCAACAACAGCCACCACAACAACAACAGCAACAGCAACAATAGCAAAAACAGTAGCAACAACAACAACAATAGCACCACTACCACTACCACCACCACCAACAACAATAACAGGAATGGCAACAACCACAACAGCAGCGGCAACAACAACAACAACAACAATAGCAAAAACAGTAGCAACGACAACAACAACAACAATAGCACCACTGCCACTACCACTACCACCACCACCAACAACAACAACAGGAATAGCAACAATAACAACAGCAGCAGCAGCAAGAACAACAACCACAACAACAACAACAATAGCACCACTAACAACAACAACAACATACAACAACTACAACAGCAACAACCACCACCACCACCACTACCACTACCAACAACAACAGGAATGGCAACAACAACAAGAGCAGCAGCAGCAACAATTAACAATAACAACAACAACAATAGCACTACAACCATAAACACCATCACTACCACTAACAACAGCAACGTACAACGACTACAACAGCAACAGCAACAACAACCACAACAACAACAATAGCACCACTAACAACAACAACATACAACAACGTACAACAACTACAACAGCAACAGCAACAACCACCACCACCACTACCACTACCAACAACAACAGGAATGGCAACAACAACAACAACAGCAGCAGCAGCAACAATTAACAACAACAACAACAACAATAGCACTACAACCATAAACACCATAAACACCATCACCACCACCACTACCACCACCACCACCACCACCACCACCACCACCACCACCACTACCAAGCAACACTCTAGCAGCACCACAAACGCCAACAGCAACACCACAACAACAACAACACCAACACCAACACCAACACCAACACCAACAACAACGTACATTTGCACCTGATTAGAAATATTTACAAAGAAATCGATATGACGGTGTCCCCAAACTGATATTGATTAAGAAGTTCTGAAATTGCTTTGATAGTTGCATCAACGTAACAATGATGTTGACAACACATTGTTCACCAAGTGCAGAACAACATGACAACAACATTGTTTACATCTCGCGCGGGGCGTTTTAGGCGTATTCGAACTGTATAAGACACTGTTGCAAAGCATTTTTGCCAAATAGTTAAATATGCAATCTTGTACGCAGGTAAATACCATAATTTCTCTATTAAGCCCCCAGGTACTTATTATTTTTCAAGCTTCTTGGGTGGGGGGTGGGGGGTGGGGGCTTAATAAAGAGGGGGACCTATTAGAGAGAAGGGGGGCTTATTTCAAATAAGTACGAAAAGTCTGATTCTCTTTTATTTATCAACTGATTTAAGTACGAAAGTCTGATTATCAGTTTATTTATCAACTGATTTGGGGAGGGGCTAATAGAGAGTGCCTGTGGGGGCTTAATTATATTCTGCTTCCAGAAAGGGGGCTTATTAGAGGGGGGCTTAAAGTGTATATGAAATGAAAATTAAGTTTGTCTAATTTGAGAGAACTCTTGAGTAACATCTTCTACAGTTTTTCCATGTCTTACTTCTTTCTAGATATTACTATTTGTTTGATATGTAAATGAGCACATTGGATACGTCACATTGTATAATGAGTTGTTGGAAAATTAGGAATATTGTTGAAGTCGTTAACGAACAAAGCCACACGAAACTGGGCATGTAGGTGTATTTGTCTCATGACTTTAAAGAAACACAGGTTCAAGCGATTTAACTGATTAATATCAATCGGATATGCACGATTTCTCAGTAACTCATTATACAATGTGACGTATGCAGTGTGATCATTTACATATCAAACAAATAGTAAGATCCCAAGAACGAAGTAAGATATGGAAAACTGTAGAAGATGTTACAGTTTACAATATCAAGAGTTCGTCCAAATTAAACAAACTTAATTTTATAAATAAGTTTTGTGGAAACACCACGTAAAATATTTCTTTGCTAAGCTTTCGGCCTGTTGACTCAGGCCTTCTCAGAGCAATAACAACAAACTGTTGGCTCACGTCATTTATAAATTAAGCGTCATTTATAAATGACGTGAGCCAACAGTTTGTTATTATTGCTCTGATGAAGGCCTGAGTCAACAGGCCGAAAGTTTAGCAAAGAAATATTTTACGTGGTGTTTCCACAAAACTTATTTATATTACTTTATCGCCATGAAAACGTTCAAAGAATTAAACTTAATTTTCATTTCATATACACTTTAAAAGAGAGGTGGGTTATTAATAGATAAATTACGGTACGTTGGCAAAAAAATGAGAAATGTTTGGCGTTGTATACATGCATGTCAGCCCAGGGTTTTTTTAAAGAAAAACTTAGAACTGCACATTTTGTCATACTGACACAACATGTCATATACAGTGTAGCATGAAATTCAATTCGCGCAAATGGCCCAATTTTTTCTTATTAATAAACTTTCATTAACTCATTCTCATCCGTACAAATATGAACGATGACTTTAGTATTTCAGTTTGTCTAGTAATGCCAGGTGCTTTAAATAGAAAGCTGTTACGACAATAAGACAGGATTCGCAGATATTCATATTAAATACCGCTTGTGCGAAAAGGCAAGGAAATCTCAAATGTCAACAAAAACTATATTTGTTAAGTTTGCTATGAGAAAATAAATATTCTGGTACTGCTTTTGTTATTGAAGCTATATGTATTCCATTTATACCTTCGATTACTTTAGTTTTCTACAATAAATATCCATATCCTGAAAGTTCGTATTTTTTTCAACTGCACAAAATTTTTTTTAGAGTTGCACAAATTGATTTAGAACTGCACATTTTGTGTAGAACTGCACGTTAAAATTAAAAACCCTGTGTCAGCCACATGGAATGTCTCTAGTCCAGATTCTTCTAGATTATTTCAAAACAGACGTCACGTACGTGTTTTGAAGCCAATTAAATTAAACACGTTGGCAAAAAAATGGGAAATGTTTGGCGTTGTATACATGCATGTCAGCCACATGAATGTCTCCAGTCTAGATTCTTCTAGATCATTTCAAAAAAGACGTACGTGTTTTGAAGCCAATTAAATTAAACAGAGTAATAAAAGTAGTTAGGCAGTGTTGAAACAACAATCGAAATATGGTATAGTAGGTTAATACTGCCGAAACAGAGAATGTGAGTGGTCTAACGTTTCGAGCGAAGGCCCTTCGTCAGAGAGAAAGGGCCTTCGCTCGAAACGTTAGACCACTCACGTTCTCTGTTTCGGCAGTATTAACCTACTATACCATATTTCGATTGTTATAAATTAAACAGAGCTTTGATTATAAGACACTTTAGTCTTCAGCTTTAATTAGAACGATGTACGTATTCTGATGTAATTATAGAGCCAGAACAAGCACAATGAGTTCTTTTAACGTCCAAACAATAATGGTCGCTCTAATTAGGGGTGCACCGGAACCAATATTTTAAGATCCGGCCGGAACCGGATCTGACCGGAACTGAAAAAGAAATCCGGCCGGAAGTTCCGGCCGGAACCGGGTTTGTTAAGCCATATATGGTTATATGCTATTTTATCAAGAGCCGGGGGGGGGGGGGGGGGGGGGGGCAGGCAAAAGTTGGAATACAAATATTGAATAATGTTAACGTAATTGTGTAAAACATCTTCATGAAATGCTCATGTATTGGTATTAATGATTTAATGGTATACAAATATATCCTTGTATAGTGTATTATCTTATTTATCTACACGGGAGCAAAGAGCCTGGGAACGAGGTTGTAACTAGAGTATATCAGCATATATAAAATCACTTGTTTTCATTTTATTTTGTATGTTTCACACCAATTTTCAGCCTTTCATTTGCATGGCTACTATGAAATGATTAAATCATCAGTATGTGCTTGTTATATGAAGTACTTTCCCTAACCCACCATTCTGAACCACTGACCGTCTTTTGATGTGTGATAAAATATATTATTGAATAAAATCTGTGAAAAAATAAACGCTGTGTTATAAAAAAGACAAGAGTATTATTTTTTTTTCAATGATTGCATGTTGTTTCTTGCTATTTATGTAAATTATATTTCACAGTTGTTGAAATGTGATCTGTTCAGTCTGTTTGATCGATGTTATTTAATAAATAAACTTGATATTCAATCTCTCTGAAAACGACAGAGTTCCGGTTCCGGCCATGCTTTTTTAATCAGTTCCGGCCGGAACCGGATCTCCGAAAAATCAGAGTTCCGGCCGGAACTACCCGGCCGGAACCGAGTTCCGGTGCACCCCTAGCTCTAATTTTCTTAGCTCTAGGGCGAGAAGCTCTCCCTCGCATCGGAAGTCGGGCTTAACAGCCCTTAACCTCCCCAATGTCGCCGGAACGCATGTCGCGACGTCTATTCGACGTAAATTGAACGTTGAGGCCATGTCCACCACACGTATGCGTTTTCACAGCGTTTTTAGATTGTTCTCGGTCCTCGGGGGAGCAGAAAACAATGGTCTCATTACCTGAAACAATATGAAAACGCTAGGGAAACGTATACGTGAGGACGGGGTCTGAGAGTTGAGACAAAAGTCTTGTGGCCCAGTTAGTTCTATAATTAGAAGGTTATACTACGTACCAGGTTAACCGCAGCCTCCTAAATTCAACCAAAGGAATCTTGTCTTTGTATTTGACCACACGCCCAAAGGCCAGGGTATTTTGGTTATCCGCAAAAAATATTTCTTTTTTTTTAGAAAGTGTTGAATAATATCAGCGGGCTTTTATGACTTTGAGGAATGCTCAATTAGGGAAATTTATACAATTACACGCTATTAATAACACTTTGAAGCTTGAAGTCTTTAGTCTTTTTAATATTCTGGCTAACGCCCGACGATTTTATTCAGCACAGGGAGAGGTCCAAGGCCTCAAAGTGTTAATTAAAGTAGTGTGCTGCGTAGGCAGTGTTGAAACAACAATCGAAATATGGTATAGTAGGTTAATACTGCCGAAACAGAGAACGTAAGTGGTCTAACGTTTCGAGCGAAGGCCCTACGTAGATTGGCCCTTTGTGAAATATCTACCGTAACATGTTGTTTTATCATGTTCATTTTCCAACAATAGGTTTCAACAATAACGTATATTGTCTACATTTTCTTTGTTCAAACAACAAAGACCATAATTGTCGTCATTCTTTTTAACTTCCGCCCTCACCCATACAGGGTGTATCAAAAAAATGGCTACCCTTAGAAAATATAATTAACATTCTTTTCAAATAACCTATTGTACAGGGTGTATCAAAAAAAAGGCTACCCTTAGAAAATATAATTAACATTCTTTTCAAATAACCTATTGTATATTGACAGCCCTGGACACCTCTGAAGTCACGGATGCGTAAAAACACATTTGTTTTTTATACACCTGGGAAATTAAGATAACTTGAAGTGTATGCTCCTTCATACGTTTAGAAGTTATCGTAATTTCCCAGGTGTATACGACCATTTGTTTTTTACGCATCCGTGACTTCAGAGGTGTCCAGGGCTGTCAATATACAATAGGTTATTTGAAAAGAATGTTAATTATATTTTCTAAGGGTAGCCTTTTTTTTGATACACCCTGTATATTGACAGCCCTGGACACCTCTGAAGTCACGGATGCGTAAAAAACAAATGGTCGTATACACCTGGGAAATTACGATAACTTCTAAACGTATGAAGGAGCATAACTGAAATAAAAATGTTAATTATATTCATATCAGTTCGATTAAAAATGGTTCAACTGACCACAGGGCTGTCAATATACAATAGGTTATTTGAAAAGAATGTTAATTATATTTTCTAAGGGTAGCCCTTTTTTTTTATACACCCTGTATATCTAACTAATAATAAATGAGGTATTGATGTATAATATCGGTGATAATATACACCAACAAACGAATCAGTGATGGATATTTCTGGAAAGATCGCATGCCTTTTGTGTCTGGTGCGGAGTGACGCATTCGAAATTATCAACAAAACAATGATTTCGTTTGATTGTTAGCCAGGGGGGGGGGGGAGCCAGGGAGCCGCGGTTCCCCCCTTTTAATATAAAACAACAGACATATAACTACAAAACTGATGCAATATGAATTGTGTCAGGAAATAAACTGTAAACAGTGTATTCAATCAGAGGCGGACTGGCGCCCCTTTGTTTTGCGTTTCAGGCGCCCACAAAGACAAAATACAGCTCATCAACGTAAATACAGTATTATGAAAACAGTTGTTACTAGTTACATTGCTAGGCTACTGTACTAGTCGTAATCTCCAAACACAATGATATACAATTTGTATTTTCTGAGCTACTGACTCTGCATTAATTGTGTTATCTTTTCTTTGTTATTCACTCTTCATAAGATGTAACCTAATTATGTAATTTTTCTGGTATATAATAAATTATGTAACTGTAAGACTAAGACTGAGACTGAGACTGAGACTGAGACTGAGACTGAGACTGAGACTGAGACTGAGACTGAGACTGAGACTGAGACTAAGACTAAGACTAAGAGTATAGTTGAATCGTGGAACAGTAGTCCACTTGTGACTTAAATACATACTCATACATAGTATATAATATATTATTGTTATTAAATATTGTATAGTCACAAAAAAATATGCGCATACACAATAAATAAAATTGTGCTTAAAATTATAAATGCCGCTCTCAAAATCGAGGAAATACGATTTCAGAGGCCGAGGTGCGCGCCTCTGTGCGCCCGGGGCGTTCCAGCCGGGACCATTAGAGTATTCAGGCTTTGCGCTCAGCCTGCAGGCGCCCCTTTCATATAATTTCCCGGTAACTTTTCTGCTGCCAGTCCGCCCCTGTATTCAATCTACTGAGTGTATGCATTTTGAGCATCTATGTGACGTTTGCGTGTTTTGAGTATTTTATATGACGTTTTTTAACCTTTAGAATCTGTAAAATCGTCCTCCAAAAGCCAGGAAATGGCATTTCAGCGACTCTCGATTTCAAGATTTCCCGGGGGAGCATGCCCCTGGACCCCCCTAAAAATTTATTTTGATTTCGGCTCCCCCCTTTTCAAATCCTGGCTACGTCCCAGTTTAGGAAGCCACAGAGCTGCCTGCGGAGGAGGCTGACTGATCAAGTTTTGTTATATATGCTCTAGCTGTAAAGCTGTCGCAGGTGCTATAATCAAGCACTTATCAGTTATCATAAATACTCATAGGCTTTGTCCATCTTCTTTTGTCCTGTATTATACAGACTGAAAGGTTGTCTGTTGTTTTTATCTCCTATTATAAATGTAGTCTTTGACATTAATGTATATAGAAGTATTTAATGACCGATAGTGAAAGTGAAAGTTAAAGTCAGTTGAGAATTTGAAAATACAAACCGTACCGTACCATACCATACCATACCATACCATACCATACCATACCATACAATACAATACAATACAATACAACACAACACAATACAATACAATACAATACAATACAATACAATACAATACAATACAATACAATACAATACAATACAATACAATTTTCAATACAATACAATACAATACAATACGATACAATACAATACAATACGATACAATACAATACAATACAATACAATACAATACAATACAATACAATACAATACAATACAATACAATACAATACAATACAAACAATACAATACAATACAAAACAATACAATACAATACAATACAATACAATACAAAACAAAACAATACAATACAATACAATACAATACAATACAATACAATACAAAACAATACAATACAATACAATACAATACAATACAATACAATACAATACAATACAATACAATACAATACAATACAATACAATACAATACAATACAATACAATACAATACAATACAATACAATACAATACAATACAATACAATACAATACAATACAATACAATACAATACAATACAATAAAATACGATACGATACGATACGATACGATACGATACAATACAATACAATACCATACGATACAATACGATACGCGTACGATACGATACGATACGATACAATACGATACGATACGATACGCGTACGATACGATACGATATGATAAATTATATTTTAGCACGATTGGAATTAAAGCATACAGCTTGTGGTGTATTTAAGTCTTATCTGGTTCTACATAAATACAAAACACCTGGATGTTTGATTTGATTTGATTTGATTTGATTTGATTTGATTTGATTTGATTTGATATTTATATAGTCATTTGGAAAAAAATAGAAAGACCAGTATGCATGTGTCTTGTCTTGTTTTGAGCCAAATTTTGTGTTTTCAAAATATTTATTTTCGGATTGCGTTCTACGTAACTCAATAATTGCTTGAGTGCCAATACAGGCTATAATTTGGAATAATTTAGTTAAACAATGAACTTGATAATTGTCGAGATCTACGGATAAAGCTTGTAACTAGAATAATCTGTTTGCCAATTCATTGTAAGGTAATGTCCACAACAGGAAAGGTTGTTAAGTAAAACCAAAACATTAGTCTGAAGAACAGTCTTTCTATTGCTTTCTTCGGCACGCGCCCATTTCCCATACCAGGAAACAATTCTACTGGGTTGGGCAAGGTCGGCACTTGTAGATGTTTTGTATACTTCTAGATTCCTGAACGGCTTCCGGTCACCTAGAATTCCACAGCCCTGTTCTTAAACCTAGCTCAAACGAGAAAGGCTACTTTGGCATGTCTTAAACTATATTAAAAAGTTTTAGTTGTATAGGTGTGTAATGTACGACGAATTCGTAGCCAAGGAAGGCGCTAGAGTAGAGCTAGCGGGCTTAGCCCACCAAAAATAATTTGATCGGTCCTTTAAAAACAAATTGAAGGAATCTATTTATCATGCACTGTTTATATACACTTAATGCATGCCCCCCCTGAATAATTTCTTAGCCTCTCTGCAAGCATTTCAAGCTGGCTACGGGCTTGGTGTACGACGAACTGACACGAGAAGGTTTCCTATGACAATTGAATAAAAGTGCTTGAACTTTAACATGACAAACAACAACAGCAGCAGCAACAATGATCATCATGATCAACAACAACCACAGCAACAATAACAGCAGTGACAGCAACAACAACAGCAACAACAACAACAACAACAACAACAACAACAACAACAACGTACAGCGCACAAATAACAACAGCATCAACACAACACAACGACAACAACAGTATCAACAACAACAGCAACAGCAAGAAAAACAACAACAGCAGCAGCAACAACAACAACAGCAGCAACACAACAACAACAGCAGTAGCAACATGAACAACAACAACAGCAGCAGCAGCAACAACAACAACAGTAGCAGCAGCAACAACAACAATAACTGCAACAGCAACAATAACAGCAGCAACAACAACTGCAACTACAACAGCATCAACAACAACAACAACAAGAACTGCAACAGCAATAGCAACAGCAACAACAGCAGCAGCAACAACAACAACTGCAACAACAACAACAACAACAACAACAACAACAACAACAACAACAACAACAACAACAACAACAACAACAACAACAACAACAACAACAACAACAACAACAACAACTGCAACCGCAACAACAACAACAGCAGCAGCAGCAGCAGAAACTACGACAACAACAACAACAGCAGCAGCAACAAATAACAACAACAACAACAACAACTGCAATTGTAAACAGCAACAACAACAGCAGCAGAAACTACGACAACAACAACAGCAGCAGCAGCAGCAACAACAAATAACAACAACAACAACAACAGCTTATCAGCTTAACAGAAAGAGGGGTGAGAGGAAAGAAGGGAGGGGGGATCGAGATCAACACTCAAACGTGTGCTGTCAGCCGGCGAATACAGCCCCTCTTTCATCGACTCCTAGTTCACTATATCCAGATTAATAAACGAGCTCACAAGTAAAGTAACAAAGGCAAAAGATAAATCGGAGTTGGTATATCGATGTTCCAATTACATATATATGAATTATATAATCCTTGCAAGAATTGTACTCGAAGAGAGAATATTGAAACGAACGAACGGAAACTAATAAAGCCATTAGCGAAATTGTTTTTTCCAAACAATTGAATTCTTGGTTTTAGAACGACACGTGGGAGTCGAAACTGAAAGAACAATTCAAAGACAAAGACTTCCTGCACTTCCTGAAATCCTATTATGGAATGAATATCTCGTCTTGAAGCAACTACCCTCGGCACTTCTGTTCGTTCCCGTTTTTAAGCAATTTCTCGAGTGTTTGTGACCGAAAGGAAATAGAGGCAAATTTTTGAAATAGTTTAGCGTCCAGATCGAGTTTTGGTCACGGAAAATTTAAATGTAGAATGTATACATTGTATTTTTAAGATTAAATCAAGACCAGTTGAGGAAAATGCGACATCAAGGCCTTCTGTTTGGAAATCGAATCGGTGACACTGCGGATTCCAGTGCAGTGCTTTGGCCACTGAACTATATACAAAGGCCATTGTCAAGAGCTTGGCAACAGTTCTTTATATAATCGTGCGTGCATGGTATGCCTTTGATGTATATTACAATTAGTCATATTTGGTATTTCATTTGATTAACCCTTTCATGTCCAGTGTTGTTGTGGAACAACCTTGATCTTTTTACTCTGTCTAACGCCAGATGATTTTACTCCTCAAGGGGAGAGTCTCGCAAAGTCATGCGTGAAATGGTTATACTGCATAGGTTGTAGAGATTTTTGGTTAAGCTAGGGAAATTTCGAGTGCTATAGAATATAGTCAATATACACTCATTTTGAAGACAAAACCAGGACAAGTTGCAAAAATTCGACATCAAGTTTTTCCAACTGGAACCAAACCCATGATCCACTTCATTGGGATCTCTGTGTTGAAACAGCTCTCGCACAATAGACAACAAGCTAGTTCCAGATGCCTTTATGATCAGGCTCACGACCTGACCCTGCGATGCTAGAGTGCATTGCTCTGAAAAGTTTCGAGGGTCTGGACGACATTCCTATAAAGCCGTATCAAAAATTTTGTGCCAACCAAGGGCGTTGGAGGACAGGATCTTGATACTCTGCCGGTTACAATGCATCCTTTTGGCTTTTGGCTCATTCTCCAGTCCTCACCGAGAGAAGAAAGCTGTTTTACAAGATACACATGCGCAGTCCATTCTTGAAGATAGACGGACATTGAAACAAATTGAAACGAAGTTCATTTATCACAGATGGACCTCGTTTACTGCAATGACCACAAATAGAACAAACGCTGTTTTCAGACTGCTTTATATTTGAAGACTTACCCATATGCTGCAAACCCGCCTAAAACTGGGAACTGGGTCAGCCCGGGTACCAGAGCTAGCCCGCTTTGCGCGTTGTGAGACCGAGATCTCAGTTACCCTGGTTGGTTCTCCCATGTAACCACGATTCACCGAGCTAACAGAGCTCGCCTATACCCGGCTGGCATACACGCGACAAAATTTGTTTTTGTCAGCTTTTTTCGGCATATCAACAATTCCCAAGTTCTGCTTGTTCATGTACAGTTCATATATTTAAAACAATGAGACTTCGTGTCTCACCAGAATTGATATATTACGCAATTAGCACAACACTATGAAGCCAGCCCTCAATAAGAATCATCTCAACAAAGCGAGCTGGATACCCAATAAAGTTGATGAAGTCCTTGTGTTTTTGATTGGGCGTTTTTAAGTAGCTATACGGTATTAAGTGCAGCCCTTAAAGAAACATATTTTCTGATACTATTAAAAACATGCACTCAATACAACCCTGAACTATATAAATGCCTCAAAATATCAATTTTAATGAAGCATTGAAGCCTGGGAAGTACTTGAGATGCAAAACGTTGAGCTGAGAACGTTGGAAAATTCGATGGGAACACGCCCCTTGTGTTGGCTACGTGCTAGGACAATTGCCAAGTTTTCGGAAGGACACGGAAGCGGAATAAAGGTTTCTCACGTGAATACGGCTATATCACAAGCCAAACGCCAACACGTCGATAACAATCCATTCCAAAATACAATATATGACACCTTTAAACAGTAGCCTGCCGATAACCTTGCAAATTACTAAATAAAAACGTTTAAACCCAAGAAACGACCCAAGAAATAATTAAAGTAGAGTGCTTTTAGATAGAGCAAAGTGTATAAAGGGTGGTTATAAACTCCGCCGAAAATACCGTTAAACCTCCAAATATAAGCCCCCCCCCGAATATACCCCCCCCCATGTATAAGCCCCCACCAATTTATTATCACTCGCCATTCCAATATAAGCCCACCCGTATATAGTATCGGCAGTTGCTGACGATTCGAGCGGAGCTAAAATGTGAAATAATACCCAAAGATAGATCAGAATATTAATATGAGTCGAATCGTATCTTAGGTTTACAAGAAGTACAGTTGTTTGTCTGTATATGACTTATTTTGTTGACTTTCTCTCTCAGAAACTCTCTGACGGAATGTATCTGACTGTCTTTACAAAACAAACCAGCTGACATTACGTACAGCACGTACAATCACTCGCCAAAGTCAATAATGTTTTCAACTATGTTTCAACAAGCCTGCTGTATGTAACCCTCCCAGCCCTGATAATCCGGTTCACGTCATAGCTTAATTAATTGTTGTTGTTGTTCAGTAACAACCTGATGCACGTATTTTTAGGGAACATGGTTGTACATGTTTGGTCTCAAGCGCGGGCTAGCCGACTGGCCGCGTTGTCGGGCAGGTACGGTCTGTGGTTTTGTCATGCATCCTCGGTGTTCGGTAACCACGACAAAGGCGTGGCGATAAAGTACTTTGTTTACGAATTCTGGTCGACTAAAAGACATACAACAGGTGGCGATGTGATCTGGGAATAAATGACAGCTGTGATGCAATGGTTATAATTAATTTTACTACGAATTCATAACCCGATGAGTCACGACTTATTTTCTTCGTGACGTTAATATTCACAATCCGAGCACTTTTAATTTTGGGAAGAAAAATCTAAAATTTCAATTTTTCCTTGTGATGCATTAATAGTGTATATAACAAATTCAGTTCCGTGTTTCTTGGCCCTTAAGTCCTTGCAAAGCATGCAAGTATTAAAAAACAGCTGCGTACCCGAACAAGGAAAATTGTCGCCGGACACCGTTAACTAACAATGCGTAAAATAGAATACCATGAAATTTCCTAATTATCTGTTTTTGTGTCTATTGCGTTGCCCTGCCTTTATCGACAAGTTTCGGGAGAAGTTTTGCTAATTTAAAAGCCGCTTTAGCAGATCTTGTACAAAGATGGTTTATCGGCTTGTCTGATCTTCGTGTAACGAAAGTTGACAAGTAGGAGCTGTCATTTTACGAGATCGCGTGCGCTATGCTTAAATTAATTTTGTTTGTCTTTCGTGGCGCGGAAAAGGCAAGGCTCGCCTTGACGCGAAACTAGTTTTTCGTTTATCTCTTTCGTTAGCCCACATTTACCCCGGTTTAAAAAGGCTTCGAAATTATACACATTCTGTAGTAAGCTAGATTATTCTTTCCTAAGTGAAAAAACATAAATTTCTTTTTTAAATTATTGATATTGCTATTGAGTAAATTGCAGAAGATTTTGCAAGAATCAAGATGAAAATTCTGCATCCCTCTCAAAGATATCTTTCACAAATTAGCTAAAAAATTCGATACGATATTACGTTTTGGGTTTAAGTATTTATATAAGGAATTATAATATCTTGTACCACTGCTTATAGCACATTCACACATCCGATATGGTCCGAAAGTGTAACGATGGCGAAACGTCAGCGTTATTTTTAGAGAAAAAAAAATTTCCGCATTAAAGAAGAAGAATTATTATCTCGGCCATCGTTGTCGGCGCCCATCACCCCCCGGAATTTGAAAACAACATTTCTTGGATCAAATTTCGCGGGCGACGCTTGGCTAGCATTGTTGAACTTGGTGTTTGCCTTGAGGTAATTATTAACTGGCAGAAAAACACATAGTTGTGTAAGTTCTTTAGCTATTGACATTAGTTTTCTTCGGATCTATCAAACGGTCGAAATTTCGGTTTGTAGTCACAAGCACAAGGTTTGGGAATCGGCCTTTATTTATTGTTTGAAGTCTGCCGATTCCGATAACAATAGACGCGCAATTAAGTATTTCGCCAGTAGGTTTTTGCCCGACGAAATTTCACCGGGGTTTGCATGTCGTGTGTTGTGTTTGACTGCTGCTACGATGGTCGGGAATAGATTATTCTTTTCAGAATGTACATGTAACATGTAAATATGAAACGTGCTGTTCGAATTCGTGCCAAAGGCTCTTGGATTTCATGACGTCGTTACCTTTTAAAGACGTCTTGAGTGACGAAAATGGTTGTATTATGAAAACGCGCGCCGGGTTTTCTGACTGCTTTTTCGACTCGCTAAAGGTGGAAGTTTCCCAACGAACTTGTTTTAAGAAGTGTATTTCGTGGGCAATGTGATCACCTGATTCGCGAAATGGCTGTGGCCACTTATTCAATCTCAAGTATGCTTACATTTTCGACATCAAAATCAACATCTGTGTGACATCTGAATAACCCCCCTATTGTTGTTAATCTCCTTATTTGGTAAACGAACCTCTTAGCGCCGACTCCCACGGTACTCTAGAGCCAGCGGTGTTCGCGTTTTAATGACCGATTCACATCCTTTGGCATTATTGTATAAAGCAAGGAGATAAGAGGTGTGTGGCGAATACCTGTTGGCATCTCGCTTTTAATCGGTTAGCGTCTGGTGTACGACGATCGGTTAGTGTGTTCTTGTCACGCTTGTGTGTACTACCAACAAAAAGGAATTGTTCTACTATTAACGATTTCATCAGACAAAGCTTTTGGACCCGAACGCTTTCGTCCAGTGGGCCGACCGATTGGTTGTACGTTCGGCGCTTTAACACATTGTTTGGTTTGTGTCGCAAAACATTTGGATCGGATAGTCAGGCGACGACAAATATCGAATCTTGGTTTGACACGATCGACGGGAGGAATTTTTTTTCGCCTCTGTTCATCGTTTTGGGTGCTCGGGGTTTGCGGTCGGGGTTGGATGTGCGAGACAGGGGAGAGATTTATTGGCCATCCGAAGAGAACCTAACGAGAATATTATTTCAAGAGACGCTTTTGAACGTTATTAATTAACCGCGACAGGATTCCTTTCATTAACATTATTGGATGTTGCCGTCATTTCGCCAGTTTTGCTCACTCGTGTTCGCGCGTCGATATGTCAGAGGAATGAGTGATATTGCGAGCAGTTTTTGAGGTTTTCGTTCGATCGTCTCGATTCGAATCCCTGAGCGATTTTAACGCAGGGGGTTTTTTCGCAAAGAAAATAATCGGATTTCGACGATGGATGTTCAGATCGATGAGTCGCCAAAGTCACGAAGGGCAACGGGTTCTACATTATTACGAATGATCAAGAAACAAGCTCAGAGAAGCCCACATCAACCGCTTCACCGCCAGTCGAGTTTACATGAATCCAGCACGTTGACTAAACGGCGTTCTACTATTGTACGAGCAGACTCGTTCAAAAAGGCTATCTCTATAGACGACAACAGTATTTCCCCTGCGAAGCCTCCGTCTGTAAACAGAGATGTGGAAGAGTTTACACGTTATCACAAGGACGTGAAAAGCGCCGTGCGGTATTTCCGAATCGTGGTTGAAAAGAAAATCGATTCGAAAGTGCCAGACAACATCACCATTCTTCTAGAGTCTGTGATCAACATCGACGACATGTTGGATTCTTGTCTCAAACTTCAAGCGACGAAAGGACTCGAGGAACTACGTAAAACAATGCAAGCTTGTATTTCGAAATTGGTTAAATGGGGCGACGCTGTTCTCTTGAAGTCGTCTACTTCATTGGATATTGACAAAGGAATGGACCTCTTGAATGCCCTCGAGAAATCCATTCAGGAACTTCACGACTCGGCCATACCCCGGCTTCAAAAAGCTTCCCTCAATCGTCAGATACGAGAATCCGTGTTACTTCTAAAACCAGAGGAAGTCTTCGCCGCCCCGAAGAACGAGACGAAAGCGAAATTGTCCAAATCTCATTCAGATGGAAGTCTGAGGGGTGTCCTTGAACAAAAAGTGAACGGCGTAGCGGAAGGGAATCGTCGTGACTCAGGCATAAGTGAACGAAGTGTGAATAGTGATAATTCTGGTTCGACTACCAGTGAATCACCACCGGCTTCGACTCATTTCACGGACTCTGGTACATGTTTGTCTGACCATTCTCCAAGTATAACCAGTGTCGAAGACAGGCCTCTGGCCGTGCAAGCGTGGTCCCCTGGTCTGAAAGGCTTTGATGACTTACCAAGCAGCCCTTTGAGTCCTGCACCTTTTCAAAATGATAGTAATACAACGTCGTCGCAAAGCAGCCATCGAGAAGTCACCACTACTGTTTGTAGCAGTAGCAGTCGAACTATTAGTAAGACAACCTATGTCCAAACTTCACACACACAGACAACAGCATGGAGTGTGAAGACAGACAAAGTGGCTCACTTCTGTGAAGAAAGTCAACAAGTTCAACACCAAGTCTTCCAGACCACGGACAACAGAAGTGAATCTCTGTCCAGTTTTGGTTCATCGTTAGAACGAGGCAGTATGGACTTGTCAGACTCGCATTCAATAGAAGAGCTCGACGAGGTTCCAGAAATGATGACTGGGTTTCGAAAGACCCAGATTATCAGTTCAGTTGAGAATACATCAAATGCAAAGAAGAAAGCTTTCCAGGTTTACATTCAGGTACTGGGTGAATATACCAAACCTAGTGACGAATACTTGGAAAGGACTATGTCAGTGAACTCTGTGTATGATAACTATCAAGATATGAGGAACTACACTGTTGAGAAGATGGCAACTGCTCTCCAATTTTCTGGAGAGAAAACTGGAACAACGTTGATAACCACAAAGATACCAATGTCTGGTTTACAAAATCGAAAACAACCGTTATCACCAATGAGTGATTCGCGAAAGACAAAGTCCTTGGACTATAGAAGTTTTCCAAAGTTAAAGAAGAATTTACAGCCAATGCTCGATGAACCTAAGCAGCAGCAGCCTGCAACAATATCTCATGCAACCAGTGAATCCAGTTTAAGCAGTGGAGATGAGGAGTGTACACCACCATTAGACTCTACTGATGTCTCAAAGTTTTTGGTATTCCGAGAGGAGCCGAGTGGTCAGATTCTTTATGGTGGTGTGGCCGATGCATTGATTGTTCATGCTACGAACTCGAGTAAGAAAGACTTTGTATTTGCAGAAGCTTTCATTACTACGTACAGAGCTTTTCTTACATGCTATGAGTTGATCCATCGGCTTATCTACAGAGTGCACCGGATGAAAGTGAAAGGCCACAAACGTGCGAGCCAGAATGCGTATCTACTACTGTTGAGAGTAATCGATGATCTTGTTGCTCCGATTCCCAAGAATATCTTAGATATGTTGGTCAGAGAAACGCACAACTTGTTCTCCAATGGTCAGCTGATGTTTGGGAAATGGATAAGGGATCGCATCATTCCCAAGAGTGAGATGCACTACCACAGCCAAGAAAGTATCACGTTTACAACGCCTGAAACCATGGAGAAGCAGTGTTCGATCTTCTCGTTCCACAGTGAAGATATCGCAAAGCAGTTGACCATTCAGGATGCGCAGTACTACAGTCGCATCGAGATCCCAGAAATATTATCCTGGGGCAAGGCGCAGAATGAGGATATGGCACCAAACCTGGCAACGTTCACGGAGCATTTCAACCAAGTTTCCTACTGGGTCCGAACGTACATCCTGTCCTTCGAGAAAACTCACGACCGAGAGAAAGTGTACAACAAGTTCCTCAAGATCATGAAGTGGTTACGGAAGTTTAACAACTTCAATTCACTTCTAGCGATCTTCTCAGCATTGGATTGTTCTGCGATCCGTCGCTTGGGTTTTCCCAAGGCAAGCACCGACACCCTGGCAACCTTCTCATCTCTGATTGAAAGCGAAGGATCATTTCGTGTGTACCGATTGGCTCTCGCCGAAGTCAAGCCACCGTGTATACCGTATCTTGGGCTGATCCTACAAGATGTGACCTTTACATACATTGGAAATAAAGATGAATTACCTGATGGGAAAGTGAACTTTTACAAATGCTGGCAACTCTTTCAGATGTTGGAGGAGTTTAGGAAATTCCGTATCAGCAACTACGAGTTTGAACGAGATCCACGAATCATGTCGTTCTTTGCAGGATTTCAGAACTATTTATCAGAGGATGAACTGTATGACCGGTCTTTGGTCCTGAAGCCACGTGATAGATGATAAACATTGGACAGTATTTGTGTTTGTGTAAACTGACAAGGTATTGAAACAAAAATTTTATTAACGATGTGTCATTTTACAGAAAAACTAACGTTAGCATCTAAATTTTTAAGAAGTGCCAATGTATTGTTTTTTTGTATATTTAAGTAGAGAATTTTTTTAAACC
The DNA here is from genome assembly GCA_964035015.1 of Corallium rubrum. Taxonomy (NCBI): domain Eukaryota; kingdom Metazoa; phylum Cnidaria; class Anthozoa; order Scleralcyonacea; family Coralliidae; genus Corallium; species Corallium rubrum. The sequence continues at coordinate 3,125,127 of OZ036004.1, forward strand.
TGTTTTAATAATAGTTCAAATCTGTTTTAATAATAGTTCAAATCGTGTACAAATACTTATACAGATTTATTGAGTCAAGGTAAACAACATTTTATGAAGAGAACCTTATTTATAATTAAAGCCACATTTTTTTCAGTGGAAAGATAAGTTTTTTGACAATAACCCCTTACATTTCTGTAAAATAAACTTATAGGAAGGAAATTCAACAGTGAATCGATGTAGAAGTGTTATATTTTTGTAGCATATTTGCAATTGTTAATAACATATCCCACATGAGTGATACCTGAAAAAAGCTTAGTTTCTCTTCAAATTCCACCTCTGTTTTTTTTTAAAAAACTTAAAGAAATACATGCCTCGTAGTTTTCTAAGTTAGTCTGAGAAGAGGCACTTTAAAACAATTTTGAAGAAATTGTGGTACAATTTTGAATGGTTTTGTTGAATCCAATGGATCAATGAACATTTGAACATGCATCTGCAGAGATGGATATTTGATGGGGAATTTTTAATATATCACAGTTTAGAAAATAAAATATGTATTTCTGTAAGTAAATATTAGTTCATTTGGGGAACTTAGAATATGCTTATTAAATACAAATTAACACTTTTTTATTTAACTTTGTTTTATATGGTTTAGCTTGACTTTGTGTCCGACCGAAGGAGACTTTATGATTACTATATGTCTGATGAATAAGGTCCCTACTGTAGATCTCAATTACGGTTCAGAAATTTAATTTCATTCTTTCATACTGTAGCGAGATAAAAGCAATAGAAATCCAATTTGTGTTGTGGTGGTGTGGTTGGGATAAAATACATATATAACAAAAACTCATGCTGAGAGTTGTTTGTTTTTGTAAAGATTTTTGACATTGAGAAACGATATCTCATCTTTATATCTGTGAAATAGGAACACTTTTTTGAAGTTGTTTTTCTGGGGGCCGTTGGTATTCTTTTATTAAGCCAAATTGCCTTGGTAATGGCAAAAAATTGTGGCGGTACGCCAGTCGAAGTATGATTAATAGAAGTCAAAGGTTATTTATGCAAAATCTATCATCGCTTCGCCCATTAGGCATATTGACACAAACATATATATATTAAACAAATTTCATCCCAAATGCTGTTGAATATATCCGAAAAGGCTAATGTGAACGGTTGGTGATATACTAAAACTAAACGAAGTTTTGACTTTGTATAAGGAAGATTTTTGTGTATCAAGGATGATTTTAGCGGGTTTTAGGTCATCATTAATAATATTATGAACGAGGAAATAGGATTTATACGAGAGGGGGTATTTGGGATAAGCTTAATTGTTGATCTCGTTTTCTCATGAACTGCTCACATTTACTCGGAATTGCTTTGTTCAAATCTGGCAGACTTCTCGAGATATTATAAAGCGTAGCTAATCGGAAAATGCAAATTGCTTAATTGTTTGATTTGTAATTATATCGAAGGAAAGCAGTGGGCTATTTTTTTGCCTGATGTTGGGGTAGAGATTTGATCCTTTACGGTGGCTCACAGCCGGGGAAGATTACGAGCTTTCTCCCATCTCTTTGGGAGCCCTTTTATAAAGGATCGTTTACACGGGATTTTTACAGCGATTTTTCTACTTCTGGTGCATGTGGTCGAATGGATTGACTTACGAATGTATTGGACCATTTTTGTAAAGCTATATTCTTCAATACTTTTGTAAGATATCTACTCAATCGCATGCGTTAGGGTGAGAAAATCGCAGTCATAATCGCCTGTGATATAAACGGGCCCTTCAGACTTCGAAAACGACGTGAATTTATTGATTAAATTTGCGGACGCCTTTGATAAGCTTCGCTATACCTAATCACTAATGGTTCCCATAGTGAAATTTTAGCTCGTTTGGAAATTAAACTTTGTGCTAAAACTGATTCATTAGCCAGTCCGGTTCTTTTCTTTGATTTTTAATATAAGTTGGATATCTGTGTAGGCGTTTGTTCAGTTTTGAGACCAGAATTTCAACAATCCATGTGATTTCGAGTCTACGTCAAATATGGGTAAACCAGGTTCGAACCTTAAGGGCTTTAGGAAACACCCAGAGGAAGCACCAACCCCCGCAAGCCAAGCAAAGAAAAGCCCACAAAATGTTTCATATTCATAAGTTCTGGGTTTTTTTTATCAGACCTTGAGGCGTCATTGTCTCTTGAAATCAGCTCATAGTTTCCTGAATAATTGTTAAATATAATCAGTCAACTTACAATGTAAGGTTTTCATGACAGGGAAATACAGTTTGTGCCTGACTAACCTCATTTCTTGGCCAATACAGGCCCAATATCAATTGATTATGTCTATATTTTTCCCACCTGCAAATTAGTCTGTGGTGAGACGTGAGGGGTTTGTCACAGTTAAATATAGTTTAGGTTTTGGGGTGACTTGTGGTGTAATATATATATATATATATATATATATATATATATATATATATATATATATATATATATATATATATATATATACGTGTGGGTTTTGGTCTA